>BQNB010006373.1:0-97802 GCA_026074375.1 Tanacetum coccineum | reverse complement strand
TAAAAATATAAAAACGGATGAAAACGAATAATAACGGATAGAAACGAATGAACATGTATGAAACCGTATAAAAATGTATGATAATGGAAAAACGGATGAAAACGTATAAAAAACGGTTTAAACATTACAAAATAGATGAAAACGAATGATAACGGATAAAAAACGAATAAAAATAGATAAAGACGGATGAAAACGTACAAAAACATATAAAAATGTTCCAAGATCCAATATGAAAAAAGTTGACAACGAAAAAGAATGTTTGAAAATATGAAAAAACGTTCACCAATTAAACGCACCCTTAGTTTTTTTTAATTGTTACTCGGTAAAAAAGTTTTATAAAAGATGTTAGAAAAATTAGTTTTTCTAATTGTTACTTGGTAAAAAAAGTATTTTGAAAAATGTTAGAAAAATTTGTTCGTATTAACTTATTACAAAACTTTAAAAAATATTAGAAAAATATTTTTTAAATGTTTAAAAAAATAAGCTTTAACGGACGTTAATGAAAAAGATGAACCGTTTTACAAAACTTCGTCACAAGGATGAATTGTGTAATTGTAACCGGTTGATGACATCAGATAACGTCTATTTTATAACATCATTTATCCGAGCTAAATTGCTCGGTTTATATTATTTTATGCATGCATTGGTACTTAATTGCTTATATTAGTTATTTGCAGTAAATATGTAGCAATTGGTGAAGTTTAACTAAAAGGCGCGCATTTTGGAGTTTAAACGAAGAAATCTTAAAGACGGTTGATCTGACAACCAATACGCCATATCCATCAAGGAAGATACGACGTATCTGCGCCTGAACTTCACAAGAAACCACGAAGATTTGAAGAGTAATACGCCGTATCCATGAAGATTCATACGCCGTATTCATTGGCGGTTCATAAATGATTCTAGAAGATATTTATCGTGGTCCCCACTCAAAGAAAACCCCAATACGGCATATCGACCAAATTTAAGTACGAATTTTAGTTATGCAATGGAGGCCATTCATGGCTGATTAAATCAGTAACCACCAGGTTCGATTTTTATAAGAAAAGAGAAGCTACGAAGGTCTCGCAACGTCATTTAATCCATAGGAAAACCCTTATAAATTCTTATACTCTAAATACGCGTTTGGTTTTTGGTATCATTCATTAACTTGGTTAGGTTACCTTAATCATTCGTCTATGACATTTGTATTCGTTACTTTGGTTATTGGGTAATACCTTTAGGTATTAGCCATGTTTATGATAATTTAACGTTTGGTTTATGTTTATCTCGATTGAATCTTATAAGTTGTGTGTTGCTTTATGTTTATCAATTTATACTCGTTTATGTGCTTAAGTATGTGAATCATTCAACTGGATCTAGAAAGCAGACCAAGTAGACTAGATGTCTGGATAGCTCTCCATATTGCAATATATATATCTAGAGTAATAGGATCACAAATATTGACCTGTCTTTGCCTTTGGTTTAGTGAACAAGTTGGATTAGTAGGTGACCTAGGATCAATAAATAACGTTTTGATTCCTTGGGTAAAGATCTGGACAGTGGACTACTAGTATATAAAGAGCTGTTAAGCAGTAAGTTAGTAAAGTCTCGATGAGCTAGGATTCAATAAGATCTTATTTTTTTTAAGATAGATTATAATCAACCATGATTGCTTTACGCGGATGTGTTTAATTTTGACTGAATTAGCATGTCTAGGTTTTAGGAAGAAGTACCATCTAAATCTAAGAATGATATATCAACAAGGAGATAAGACAATTATTGCACTTATAAACTAAAACCTGCATTTTATTAGATTAAATATGGTTAATACGTTTTTCCTACAATAGGCTTGACCGCTTCTCTATCTTCTAATTATCAACATGTATGTGTTATTTCCCTTCATCTTAGTTTAGGCAAACTAAAACTCATGCCAGTCTCTCAAGCTGAAAACCCCCCTTTTTTACATTAATTTAGGTTTAATTTAGAATAGATTAATTTAGGATTAGCTTAGGTAAATAAAATACTAGTAGACTTAGGAATTAACGTTCTCACTCTTAGTGATCGACGCCCTACTTACCAACAAAACTACAACTGACCAGGTACACTCTCGTTAGAGTTGTTTTAGGTATAGTCGGCAAAATATAAATAGTAAAACTTGATAAACAAAATAATACCTACGCACAACGACACATCACTAGTTAAATAGGTAACCCAACACGTCATATTACGTACATTGTTGATCATTTTAAAGTAATTTGGCAATACTAGTATTTGGCAGAATTGGTTGCGTACATTGGTGTTTTGGCAAAGTATGTAGCGTGTTTTTAGCTTTCATCCTTTAAAAAATGTCCTCATGTATGTTTGATTGATTGATACAACGATACATAGTGATCATAAACCTTTCAACTTCAAAAGCTTAGTGTTTGATAAAAAAAACCAACACACCTTTAAAGCTAATGCGGAATGTAAACTCAAATAAAACACACACGTGATCCTAAATGTTACATTATATTATATAACGAATGAGCAAAGTAGAATGTACAAATTAGCATCCCTTCCCATCTCTATTATTAGAGATGATCTTTACATTGTTTTTAAATTGGGATGGAAATGATGCTTGTGTTTAAATATTTTAAATTACTGTGATTGTATGTTTTAAATGTGCTTGGACATTATGTGCTTTGTTGTGTCTATTATTGTGCTATTGAATTGGATCGGAGGGGTACGCCTACCCATTGGATCGGGGGTAACGTTCCTACCTATTTGGGGTCCAGGCCTAAGTATAAGTTCCAGCTGGTAGACTTTTAGGTGCGTAAGTGACATATGGATCGGGGGTAACGTTCCTACCCAGTTGTTTGTGATGTGGTACGCTCCATGGCTGTGTGAACAATTGGAGTTGTTACTAATGGATCGTGGGACACGTTCCGTTCCCAATTATGTGTTTAACTGCATATTTGTCCAATTGTGTTTTAATGATCACAGTAATTATGTCTAAAACTTTATTGTGTGTCTTAAACCTATGACTCTCACCAACCATTGTGTTGACGTTTTAAGCATCATTTTCAAGTGAGCTTAATGGTGCTAAGATAGAACGAAGTGGCTAGAAGAGACCGTAGGATGCTTGGAGTTATTTATGCTTTCTGTTTGAATTGTTTGGTTTATGTTTTTGCATGTCATTTATTGACGAGACCTCTTTCTCATTAATAAATACACCATTAGGTTTTGGGTATTGTTATGACACTTTGTGTCTTTGCTTTACTTTAGTTTTCATTTTAGTATTCTCTATATAGACACCATGTGTTGTGATGATATCCATTCTTGTTTACGCTTCGCGTTTCCGCCTTGGCGGGGTGTGACAACAACATCACCGACACATTCATATTTTATGGAATTTGGGTAAACATTTAGAAACGGATAGGTTAAATCCTCACAATATCTAACAAGGGTTATTGTGTGCGGGTTATGTATCAAGTAATTTCACAAAAGTATGCTTGAAATTTTTTTAAATTTAAGCATAATTTAAGCATCTAGTGTAAAAAATAGGACAAGTAAATATTCTAATTCCATCCCCCACTTGAATTATACAACGTCCTCGTTGTATATATAAAATATTAAATACGATAATTAAAAAGAATTAGAATGAGAAACTCCCCAGATATTTGCTTGGTAGATTCTCCATGTTGAGTTTATTAGCAAGATTGTGTTGAACAGCCGCCTTGAAGTTTCAAGACTCCAACACTTTAAGATCTCTAGATTTGTAAATTCTCCACCAATATTCGTCGATATTTCTTTCACGAGTCCTGTATAAAATATAGGAAAAAAACGTGTATTCCTATCTTGGTACCTATGGTTAATTTAAACTAAACTAAACAAACTAAATACTGGTTAGTTTTGGTGAATACGCCGTATCATGTATATGAATACGCCGTATTGCCATAACTGACAATAATGTTTTTAAAGTGCATAAAAAGTAAAGACTGATAATGTCCAGGAAATCAATACGCCGTATGATATGGAGCGGATACGCCGTATTGATGTCTAGGAAGACAGACTCGATAAAATTAAATAACATTCCGGGTTGTCTCCCGGGAAGCACTTTTGTTTACAATAAAGTCTTTAAGCTAGACTTTTCTTCATCTCCTACACACTTGAAATCATCCCTCTTCTAAATTCTGTTTGTTTGGATATGATGCTTGTATCTGAAATGTACTCATGAGCTATTGTGCTGAACTTACTGCCAGTCTTGTTCTATCATACACAAACAAGTCAAAATGTCATTCCTTGATATATATACAAAAGATAAGCAGTTTTTAGTTACAGCATGGTATAAATAATATAAATGTACAGGAGATAGAAACAAAAGATAAGGATAGGGGGATCATGGGTCTGGCTGCTGCTGGTCCTGCTGAGTTGTGGAGGTGCTGGCCTCGCCAGTCCTCTGTCTGACCCTACGCCTTTGATACTCTCTCGGTGTCTTAGAATACCTCGTGTATGTCACACCTGCCCTGTACATCATCCGTGCTAGGCTAGTGATAATGAATCTAGAAAAATCGCGAGCCATCACATCAATCACCTCGCGCTGCTCAGTCAATACCCTATGAATCTCATGTACATCATCCTTTAATCTGGCCATCCTCTGTGGCATAGTCCTGGAAGCAGCTAGGGGTGGTGGTGGTGGTGCCTGCACAGGTGTCGGATCAGCCTGGATGCCCTCATCAACAACAAGAGCATCCTGAGCTACTCCAGGGGCACCAGTCGTAGCATCAGGCTGCCTCTCTGGTCCCAGGGCTTCCCAAGCCAATGTATCATCAATCTCAACACAGATCTGCAACCTCGCCAGCTCAGCCATATCAATAATCGGGAGCTTAAGGGCAATAACCGTCAATCCCTGAAGTATCTCTGCAGTTAGGAGTCCAAAATGCTCAGCCAATCGAGCTACAAACTGTCTACCAGAAATATGAGCCCCGCTCTTCCTCCTAGCAGCAAACAATCTCAAATACCTAGTCAATATATAAGGGACGTTGACCAAGCCAACGTTCATCCTCAAGTAAAACAAATCAGTCATGGTGACCTTCTTGGGTGCTTGACTCCTCCCAACAATACTACAAGCAATCAACCTATGGCACAACCTAAGAATCAGATCCCGAATCGCAGTGTAAGACGGGGTTGTGCCAAGGAAATATCCAGCAGATGAGATCCCTATCCAATAATCCCTTAGATCCCTCTTTTCGGGGATCTGTCTCGCGCTCTCGGCCCAGTAAGCACCGAATCCAACAGTCTACATCTCCTCAGCAATGTATAATCCCAGGGACAAAATAAACTCTCTCTAGCTCATACGCCTCCTAACTCCTCCTAAATGAAACTGTAGGGCTCCAACTATGTCTAAATCAGTCACCGCCTCTCCAAACCTGAATGTACTAAAAAACTCCAAAATAAGCTCGTGTACCAACGGGCCTCTAATATCAAAAATCCGCATCCAAGCTCGGCTATTAAACACGCTCTGCCCCTGAGCATCCCTGTACTCTATCAGCATCCTATCACTCAATCCCTCAGCTATCAAATTCGTCAATCCCCCAAAATTAAATACCTGTACCCTATGCACCTCCCTCCTGTATATCCTAGTCAATCTCGCCTCGAAATCCGCAATATCAGCATCTGTGTACTGTAACCCCTCGTACCTAAGGTACGGGTGCCTCCGATCACGTGGTGAAAGAGCCATATATGTAAAATCAACGAGAATAACACAAAGATTATAGAATTTTAAACATTCTGTTATGGGGTGGATACGGCGTATTCATAAATGGATACGCCGTATAGGGATCAATACTGTCAATACGCCGTATAAGGATTAATATGTTCAATATGGCGTATGGGTTTGAAAAACTCATGATCCTTTTCAAGTCAATACGTCGTATTTATTTTACTGAATACGTCGTATTGGGGTTTTAAATTTGGGTAAAATTTAGCCAATACGCCGTATCCATGTGAGTGGATACGCTGTATTGCTTTGCAATATGAAAATGAAAAGGGGATTCCCCTGTTTACCCATTTTGACCCAATTAACAATTCTACCAATAGTTTATTCAAGGGAGGGGGGTAATGAGGATCTAAACATATAGTTCTATAGCTTAACATATCAAATCCTATAAATCAAATCTAAACCCTAACCCTAAATCGAAGTTCAATCGCAAATTAAAAAGGAAAAGCGTAAAAATCATTACCTAAGGATTGAGATGAATGAGGGAATGAATACTTGATCAAATCACAAACAATCTGCAAGAATTGTAGTAAAAATTTGTGTGAGTGGGAGTGAAAAAGTTGTGGTAAAAACAGACCCGGCGTATTAGTTGAGCTTTTATACCCAAACTCAATACGCCGTATTGAGGTCTGGTTAATACACCATATTGGCGAATTTTGTTGACTTAGTCAACGGAGGTTAAAAACAGTGGATACGCCATATAGATTTTGACCTAATACGCCATATCCGTTCTTGGAGACTAATTTTCTTAATTTAAATAAAGCAAAGAAAACGTACCTTGGCCTCCGCAATATTAGCGCACAATCAGCATCCTTATAATACCGCTTAGGGTCGAACGGAATGCCAAACGGAAAATATAAATTTATAATGAGATAGAATAGCATTCCGTTTGCGTAATAATTCCAAATCATGATATTTACATTTAAGTTCATGACAAAACTTCCTGTTCTGAAAGTTTTAGTGATTTTATCGTGACTTGATTCAGAAAGTAAATTTGACCCTTGTGTTATTTCATTACTCCCTAAAGACTGTATTATATCGATCTCATTACCATCATTGTCTTTTTCTGACTTTAAATCATCGGGATGAATAATGTTAAAGGGGAATAGATCATTAAAGTACAAAACATTTTGTTCTTCTTCATCATATTCAGACACTGATGTTTCATCATTTAAATCAAATTCATCGATATGTTGAGGGTTTAAAATTGGTTCAGTTAATAAATCTGCTTTAGACGTTTGGGCATCATTGTAAACAATGGCTGGAAATTCATTCTCAAAATCATTAAAGAAGTCTAAATCATCAAAACAACTGATTGTAGGCTCAAGTGATAAAAGTGAAGGTAAATTGACTATTTCATTATCGTTTTCCGAATCCGTTTTCAAATCATTGGTAGAAATAATTTTATAAGAAACATGTTTTTGTCAAAAATTACCTTGTAATCTTCATCGTCCAAATCGTCAAATGAAACTCTAAAGTCAATTTCATCGTTAAGAGAACTTACAGTGGGTTCACAAGAAAGTGTTTTTTCAGATGATACCTCATCATTAAAGGCAATAGCTGGGAATTCGGTTTCAATGGATCTGAGGTCGTGAATGTCTTCATCATACCAGATCTTTCCATACTTAGCAGTTTCGTAGTTAAACACTTTCCCACGTTTTCGAGCTTTTTCTTCCTCGAGCCTGATGTATTCTTCCATAGTAATGTTTGGATCGTCCATCCTGAAACAATCTTACTATAAAAACTTGTTAAATAACAAATACGTCGTATTTAGTGAACTGAATACGCCGTATCAAACAAATAGAGTAAGCAAACAAGTAGGAATATATACTACTCTAAATTACACTAATCTAATTTACACTACTCCTAAGGGTTAGATCTAATGTTAAAAACCAAAACATAAAATAAAAATCAAGATTAATTTTCACTCCCCGGCAATGGCGCCAAAAACTTGATGTGTCGTTGTGTGGTGTATATTTTTATGATTCAAGTTTTAAATTTATATTTTGCCGACTTAACAAAAAACAACACTTTAACGGGCAGTGTACCCGGTCGGTGGTAGATTCGTGGTAAGTAGGGTGTCGAACACTTAAAGCGAGGTTAAATCTCTTAATTTATTTATATTTTGGTTATCTAATCTAAGTTAATTCTAATCTAAGTCAAACCTATGCTAATCCTATGTTAGTTCTAATCCTAATTCTAACAGGTAAATGGGGGGGTTTTCAGCCTGAGAGACTGGCACGGGTTTGGTTGGTGACTATAATCAATTCAAGACACTTTAACCCACACAAGCAAATTAACAGAAGATAAAAGAGCAGTTGAGCCTTATAATAGAAAACTGTATTAGCCATCATTAATCCGATTAGAAGTTGGTTTGTTTATTCAGTGTAATGATTACTTATCTCAAAGAGGTATATCATTCTTAGACTTAGGTGGGACTTCATCCTAAGACCTAGACACATTAATTCTGTCATAATTGAAGCATCCGCATAAAGCATCCTTATTACCTTATTATAATCTATCTTAAGGATTAAAGAAATGATGATCTTGTTAAACCCTAGCTCATAGAGATTTTACCCACTTACTGCTTAATGACAATTTATACTCTAGTAGTCCACTTGTCCAACTATCCAATAGAATCAGAACATTATTTGTTGAATTATCTAGATTTACCTACTAGTCAACATGTTCAATAAACCAAAGGCAGTTTCCGTTAACTAGTTAAGCCAGAAGCGTATCCTTAGCACGATTTTAGAAGGACAATATTTGTGATCCTATGATTCTAGATGTATAAATCACTATATGTAGAGCTATCCTGGCATCTAGATTACTTGGTCCGTATCACTAGATCTAGTTGAATGATAGGTCGCATACAAACGCACGTAAACAAGTATGATTTGATAAACATAAACAAGCATTCAACGATAAATTAAGTAATCGAGATATAAACAAAACCAAACATTCAAATCTTCATAATAATGGCTAATACCCGAAGGTATTAGCCTTCAAACATCATAATTAATACAAAAGTAATTGTTGTAGCCAAGGTAAACTAACCGAGTTGACGAATGATACCAAAAATTGAACGATTACAAAAGTATATGAAATTAGACGTTGTCTTCTATGGATTGGAATGCGTTGCAAGACCTCTTCTGATTTTTTTCTCCTCTGAAAATTGACTCTTGTGGTTTAGGTATCGAGAATATGATTTAGCACACTTAAAACTCGTTTTTAAGTTTTCTATTTATACTGTCTGGAAGTCGGTTCGATACGGCGTATCCAAGGGATTGGATACGGCGTATTGGATTTTCTTGGAGTAGGGACCACGTTTGATATCTTCCAGAATCTTCACATACTATATCTTGAATATGGCGTATTGAGCTTCTCTGGATACGGCGTATTGAGCTTGTTTCCTTTGTGGTCTTTGGTGAGTGCAGGCACGGATACGTCGTATCTTTCTTGATGGATACGGCGTATTGGTAGCCAGAATAGTAATCTTCAAAATATCTTTGTTTAATCACCAGAATGCGCGCTTTTTGCTAATATTCACCAAGTACTCCATAATTACTGTAATTCTCAAATATAAACGATTAAGTAACAGTTCTTTGCAATAATTATATAAAATAGGTTAAATACATGGGATAAATGATGCTATAAAATAGATGTTATTTGATGTAATCATCTATCATAAGCTTGGCCAGGATACTAAGCTTCACCACTAGAGTCTAGATGCAACTATTCAAAAAGGCAAATAAATTGACACAACACAAGGGCTTACGGGGTTTTGATCATTCAAACAATCTTTCACCAAAAGCGTTACACCAATAAGGGCGACAAAACCATACATACACATTCGTAACGACGGATGAGACATGCATGATTGCTCACTCCCTCATTCGAGGAAACCAGCGGTTAGGATGGAGAATGATATAGGGTAGGATAAAGACATGGGATGCACATTTAATTGTTGTTAAATAAAAACACAAAACAAATAGTATTCTAAGTCCATAATCTCTCCGTCACTAGTCGCATTCAAATCCCATAAGGTAAAAACAAGGGTAAAATTTCAAGGGGTCTTCATAATACACGAGTTAATGCGTATGAAATATAGTGTAATGCAATAACTCGGCCTTCCCCATCAATGATTATGTGCTAAAAAATTTAAAATTTAGGCCAAAATAGCACATAATCTCACCAAATACCTCATTTCTATCTCCTTTCCCCCCACTTGAGTTGTACAATGCCCTCATTATACAAATAGACTTATAATATAAAGGAGAGATAGAAATATACGAGTTTATATGAACTACCCGTTAATAAAGATGGAATCATCGCCAGCTGGACAAGGCGGAAATACTACCACTATACGACATATAAGCTGACTAATAAACACTTGCTTGCCTGTTTTTTTATGCAAGACAAGGATACAATAAATCATACTACAAACACATATATACATGAGTGTCCCCCCACTTGAGATCAACTGTCTTCAAAGCCTGTCTTTTCTTCAAATACCCTCTATCTTAACTCCTAATTTCCACCAGTGAAACCCAAAATTAACTAGCAACTCTCCGATCATGGACAAAGAAACTACAGGGTAGGCTAAGGCGATAGGTGTAACAAAACAACATATATTGGGTTACAAAATGAAAGGAAAGGCTTAGCAAGTTGTACTAGGGGTATCTTGCACTAAAGATGAGTACAACAAGGGGTTTAATAGGGGGTTGACTAATCAGTGTGAAAAGTCAATATACATAAACATAACATAGATAGGCTATTTGGGGTTAATCCTAAAATTTCCTTTTATCACAGCTACACCGATTACACTAGGTGCAATGCTCATTATTGTGGTCTCAAAAAGATATACTAGGCAAAGTTCTAAAGTCTACTACAGCCACTGGCACACTTATTTTTATTGGATTTATGTATAAGGGGAAACGTAAAGGCTTATCCTCACACAATTAAATTATAAGGTAGGTGTGCTCAATATAGTCTTAACTAGTTAAGTAATGAAAAACATGTCAAAATTTTATTAATGAAACATTTTTTAAAATAAACTAGAAAAATAAAGGCAAGTATAATCAAATGGGTGTTTATTTCTAATCCCTTCCCCCCACTTGAGTCAAACATAAGCATATAAAGTTGAAATAGGAAGGGTTAGAAATGGAATGGATTACTTCCCTATATTTGCTTGGTAATATGAAGAGACAACAAGCTCTAAGCAATGCTCCAAGTCATCTTCTTAGAGAAACATCCATCATCACAAGCAACTTCTTCATCATCCGAATAGCATTCAACTAGGACGATTCGGGATGCTTCCTTGCAGCTCGATTAGTATCCTGGCACCTCATCCTGTACATTACCTGAGTAACTGTAAGAAAGACTAATACCAAAAGCATAAACCTGGATAGAAGCACAATAGCACAAAATATACAAAACTTTACAAAATAAACCTAACTCACTTTTGTAGGAATCACGGTTTCATTTAGCGTATGCAACAAGCTTTTTAAACCACTTGGTGGCCTAAGTGGACGAGTAAAGTCTCGTGAGGGTTTCCAGAGAACATACCCACAAAGTTCATTTACCAATATATACGATTTTGTAAAATTTCAAATGATTTAATGATTTGCAGAAAGAGATTACGACGTAACCAAGGATTGGGTTACGCCGTAATCATGTGGATGACCATTTTAAATTTTGTTTAATTAAGTCTAGTTACGGCGTAACAATGGAAAGGATTACGTCGCAACATCAATGATTACGGCGTAACTAAGATTGTTACGCCATAATTGCTGCCATTGGCAACAATCTTACCACACAATTACGAGGAAAGATGACTTTGAATTCCGCCCCCTGGCTGTTAGACCCTGCAAAACCAAGTAAGAAATATACAAAACCAACTAAATGCAGAAAACAATTAAAAGGATAGGACTTTTGTTTATTTTTAGAGTCGTTAAGTTCAGCTCTAGCCTTCATCACAGGCCACTTGGACATCTCCACGCATGTCCAATCTTTATGTCATCTCCTCAACCTGTAAATAATTGCTTATCCTGCACACTAACAAACCTATGCATTAAATGTGTAATAAAACTGAGCAAAAAGAGGAGCATACGTTAATGACAATTACTTGACTCAGGAATAAAATTTTAAGGTTCAAGCAATGCCCAAGCTATTTTTGGTGTTTCAGACCCAAATATGCCGTAACAAGCATTACCAAGTCACACCATATCCAAGTCTGAAACGGATTTTTTTTAATTTCACATACGTTACGCTGTAACCATATGACTGGTTATACCGTAACAACAGTCAATCAATCATGCAAATACTTAAAAAAGGGAGAATAATAGAAGGTTCAAGCACATATACAGGCATAAACAAACACACACATATCAATCAAACGATCAAAAACAACAAAAACCGTTCCCCGACAATGGCGCCAAAAACTTGATGCGTAATTTATTTTAAATAAAAACTACGTCAGGTATTACATTTATAAAACCCTAACTACCTCGACTGTTCCTACGAACTAAAGAGCAGTGTACCCTATCGTGTATAGTGTAGTGATTGGTAAGTACGGGTTTCGAACCAAAGAACGGTTTGTGTCTCTAATTGTCTAATTGATTTTATTATTCTACCTAAGAAAGCTGGAAAGAAAGCATGTTTGAGTATTTGAGATTATTGTCTAGTTGCTTTGGTGGTAAGCCTAGCTTGTCGAAAAGGGGATAAGAATAGTGGTGAACAACTAGAAAGGAAGAACGCAATTAATTACTATGATCTCAAATGCAATGTCTTATCACAATCTTAAATGGGGACTAAACTTATTAGGTCCAATTTGGTAGTTGAAACCTAACCTATGTCTACTGAGTGGAATGAACTCGCAGAGAGAATTAACCTATTCTCAGTATACAGTTGTTAAGATTTAATTTAACTTATAAGATACGCTTATTCTAACAGGAAGTCTCCTTATTAGCTCGTTCTCCTAACCAGGAATTAATGCTAAGGGTTGTTCCTTATTGGTCGAACAATTACGAGTGTTGGTCACTCTATTGTAATCAATCGCGCGCACAAGGGTTGGGAATCACCTTATACTCACTTTTAGTGCGTGCTCAACCTTATATCAAAACCTAACAGAGAGTCCAAGGATTTCAAAGTGCACTATATAAATTAATAAAGAAAACGATAAAACAACAAGATCATAACATAATAATCAATAGATAATTAAAATTATTAAATGCCAAGAACAAATAATAAAACATAACTAATAAAAATAACATCAACAATTATATGGATGGATCCAATAAGCCAAAATAATATAATTAAATTGACCACAAAAAGTTGAAGTATAATTACAAGTTGTGCGAAATTAATGCTCTCGATCCCCTAGTCGAACACCATGGCAAACTGATGAGGTGTCATTTTATACACTTTTTTCGGGGTCGTTTAACCCCCAAAATCATGTGTTTATGCCCAAAATAGGTACTTAATCGTTCCTTTTCAGGTATTTCTCATTTGGATGAATTACACGTGACTTGGGCTCATTTGGAGAAGAAACGAATGAGATTACAAAACAACACCAAGACTCTTGAAGATTTGTGCTCACAGAGCCTAAAGACGGCGTCACCAGCTATACACGATGCCGTCACAACTCATCAAGTGACGGCGTCACATCTTTCATGACGCCGTCAACCTGCACTGACTCAAACGCAGATCTAGAAGATTCATCTTACGACGGTGTCACGATTAAAACGCAACGCCGTCGCGCTGATTTTCCTATATTTACAAACCCAAATTTAGGGTTTTGAGTGTGTAACTTTAGAATAAAAGAGGGTACGAACCCTAGTTCGTTTAGCAGCTTTAGGAGACGATTTTAGGGCCTAAAAACCCTATTGTACTTCTTCCAATTCATGTTTTAATCAAGTAAGGTTTACTTAATCATTCAACATGTCTATGTGTTATTTGATCTATTGTTCTTGCTTTATCTTTAACATGCTTGGCTAAACCTATTATTGTGTTTATTTATGATTGTATGAAACCTAAAATGTAGATCTTAGTGATGTTGCTTCTTATGATGGATGTGCACGCTAGGTCTTAGAAAACTAGCTTTCTGTCTATAATTGTTGTTGATATGACTAGGGAAACATGATTGTGTAGAAAGGATACCATCGGGTAACAGTCCTCATAATACCTTGCCCTCTAATATGGTTGATCTACTTTTAATGTATTTTACATACACTTAGTAAACTCCTAGGGGCCGTGTAATAGTCTTCATACTACCTTGCATGTGCGTTGCTCTAGCGGCATACTAAGTAGACGGCGGGTTCGTGTAATTCGTTCATGCTTTAGGAAATAGTTACACAAATCATCGGCGACAAGGCAACAACACTAGGAGAAGCAATCTAGGGAGTAATACATGATTAAATAGACACAATCTTTTATCTTATTGTTATCACAACTAGCGTAGAATTATATTTAGTTTATTAGCTAAAACCAACCAATCTCTTAAACATATGATTTACTTTTTTTTGGGTAAAGGGGACTCACCCCGGTAAAATAAAACATATGATTTACTTGCTTTCCATAAAATACAAAAATACAAAAAGAATCTTCCCTCAACCCTTAGAATTCTGTTAGATCGTGATCAAGCCTTCCCAACCTATTCCTCGAGTGAACGATAAACAACCCCGAGTCTTGCCCATACTACACTACAACGATTAGGTGCACTACCTAGGGAGTTGTAAAACTTCTTGTGTAGGAGTCCTACGAAGACCGAACATCATGTTTTTGGCGCCACCGCCTGGGGAATAGTTAGGTATTGATCATAGTTTATCTTAGTTCTACTCGCTTGAATCATTTCAAGTGAGAATTTAATTCCCGCATATTATCTTTCTTGTAGTCTATCTTTTCTTCGTGTTATCTGTTTCGTAACCCATTCTCGTTAACCACCATGGGAGACGAGAATCCTATCCGTACTCTAGAAGATTACTCCAAACCAAGCCATGAGGGCTATAGGAACACCATCGAGTTCCCCGCAGGGAACAACGTGGCACCTCTTCGATTCGACACCATCCGGTTTGTGCAAAACGGATGTTCATTCCACGGACTTCGGTCAGAGGATCTAAATCAACACCTCAAGGACTTTCTTAGACTTATGGACTCACTTGACCTTGACGGTGAAAATAGGGAAAGAACGCGCCTGCGTTTATTTCAATTTTCCCTACGCGATCAAGCTAGCAACTGGCTTGAACGCCTTCCAACTAGATCCATCTCCACATGGGAGGATCTTACTACCCGATTCCTTGCTCAATTCTTTCCACCGGGAAGGACCGCAAAACTTCATAACGATATCCTGATGTTCCAACAACATCATGAAGAATCTCTATCTGAAACATGGACTCATTTCAAGGACTTACTCAAAAACGTCCCTCATCATGGCATAAACCTTTGACTTCAAGTCTAAATATTTTATGACCATGTCAATCCCGTCACAAGATGAACTATTAACCAATCGGCCGGTGGTAAGCTTCGTGACCTCAACGCCGAAGAATCTTGGGCATTATTAGAGGACCTCGCCGTCTATGACAATGAAAGTTGGAACGACCCAAGGGATTTTGCTAAGCCGGTCAAGGCAATCACATTGCCTCAAGATGTCCCGAGTACATCCGACCGGCGTCTAATCAAGCTCGAAAATCAAGTCCAACGCTTAATGGAAGCTCATCTTGCTCTAACACGACCTACCCAGGTAAACAAAATCACTACCCCATGTGAAATCTGCAGTGGTCCCCACGACACTCAGTATTGCATGGAAAACCCTGAACAAGCCTTTGTTGAATATGCTTCCTCGCGTACCGATGAAGCAGGAGGTAAGTGGTATACCTTTAAGCTCGAGCAAAACAATCTTAGTGACACATACAATCCGTCATGGAAAAGTCACCTGAACCTTAGGTGGAGACAACCTCAAAACTCCCAAAATAATTTTTTGAACCCACCTAACCGGTTCCAACCTAACGGTTTGATCCCGAACCGTTCCTTCAACAACCGTCCTCAAAATTTTAACAATCAATCAAATATAGAAGGACTGGTTTCTGAATTCATGGCATCTCAAGATGCTAGACTATCCAAGTTTGAAGCCGATTTCAAACAACATCAAAGCAAGATGACCAAAAAAATCAACATTGTGTTGAAGGCTATCACCGATCAAATAACATGCACGCTGCCCAGCGATACGGTTAAGAACCCGAAACTGGGGACCCATCCAGTCTCGTCTGCTCGTTCTTACCCAAAAATGGACCCACAATGCTAAACAAAAATCCATAGCTCAATCAACACCATCACAATCCACCCCAAGCAACCCAAAGAATCCCAAGATAATGAGCCCAACGTGGAACAAGAAGAAGGAAACCTCGGAAACACCAACTCTAACCCACAACCGCAATCTAATCCATTCGTTTCCATCGCCACAGAGCAAGTACAAAAGCTAAATTCGATGCTTGAATCGCTCGGATTGGTTCCCCAATCCCCCAATATGAAATTTGTCTGCTCTAAAGAGGATGATGGAGAAGTAATGTTCATTAAGATTATACGAGATGATGATGAACCCCAAAATGAGGGCCCCAATGAAGGAGAAGGGACAACAACGGAAGAACCGGTGGTGGAGTACTTCGACACCTTTCCAGCTAGAGATGAACTAACCTACCATAGGTACCTAATGAGTGGCCCAATCCCTTCAATATTCCTAAGGAACCCTATCATTACGGAAGGATGCCCCTACAACCTTAAGATACCATGCAATATTGGGCTTATAAATATCGAAAAGGCCTACATTGACCTTAACTCTCCTCTTAATATCATGACCCGAATGATGTACAATTGGATCATGAGGAGAAAACTTGACCCTAGGGAAAATACAAATGGAGGAATTAGCAATTTCACAGGAAGGATCAAAGGGATACATGTCTTCATAGAAAACTTCACCTATGTTATAGACTTCATGATTGTCGAGGATATTAGTTCAATCATAGACCCTAGGTTGTCACAAGTGGTACTAGGGATACCTTTTGTGGAGATATCCAACATGACTCATGACCCACCTAAAGGAGTTGTTAGATTCATTAAAGGGGCCAACGAAGTTTCCTATAAGATTCCCCATAAGATAGAACAATACGACTCATTGTCAGACTTAGAAAAAGAACATACCAAATCAGTCTATCTTAGGAACGAAGAAGACAAGAGAAGAGGAGTAGAGTATGTTATATGCAAGATACTAGGATTTTACAAAGAATGCCTAGAACTTGGCCTCGAGTACCTAACTGCAATGGATGATGAAGTCACGTAAGAACGTATGACTTCGAGTCTAGCTACAAGACTCATTAATAAAGAAAAGCGCTTCTTGGGAGGCAACCCAATTTACTTTTCCTGCATATTAGGTGTAACACCCCCAAAATTTCTTCATAATTTGTTTTATTATGTTTGAACTATCTTGTAATCATGCTTTGCATTGTCTTTAACCTCGTCTTAATTTCAATCAAAGGTAATTTGCAAACAATAAGTGTAAGGGAATTTATCTGGCTTTTGACCCAAATTCAAACATGTTCAATGAATTGTTTAGATTAATTCACGTTAGTTATGAGTCATATGATTGAATTGTTAAATCTCAGGTTTTGTACATCTATTTATATAGGAATTAAGTTATGGAATCAAGTGCAGGAAATTTTTCATCAAAAACAAAAATTTCGTTTCTACAGACTGTGGAGACGACGTCACGATTAACACGCGACGCCGTCACCGCGACACCTGTGACGGGGTCACCACAACCCCGACGGCGTCGAACGCCCAGGTTTAGGAAACTTAAAAGTTTTTAATTATTTTTGTAAATAAAATTTGCATTAAATTTAATATATGTATTATTCTGCTTCTAACCTGCAAAACCTAATGAGTTTAACAATTCTTTCATCTTATCTATCGAGTCAAACCCTAAATTCATATTGTATATTTGGCAAAACGCACATTTGATTCTTGGTATAGTTGTCTTGTCTTTGATTACAGGTTATATTTGATGAGTAGAAGCTTGGAAGTTCTTAGGAAGTTTCATTGGATGATTCTCTGAGGACGATTTAACCAGTTATCACATGTTTCTTCTCCACTATTGAGTACACCAGGAGAGTACTAGTTTCTTTTCCTTGGTTCCTTTTCCCTTTACTCGTTTTAACGGGTACTTCTAGAGAACATTGGGGACAATGTTCAACTTAAGTGTAGGGGGAAAATAAGCCTTAGAAACTATTCTTTCATTTGTCATTTGCTTTATCCTTAAAAAGATGGGTAATATATCTAAACTTAGCATAAAAGGGTGATTTTTACTAAAATTTAATTTTTTTTACGACACATACCAACAAAAACCGAGTATTATTAGCGTCCCATGGATAGGAATTTATATGACTAGCACAAAAACCCTTAAAATTCCACCCCCACAATGTGAGGTTCGCCCTTAGATACAATACCTTTAGCTTGTTCAAGTAAAGGAGTAAGCAATCATGTGTGTCTATTCCATCATTACGAATGTGTATGCATGGTTTTGTCACCTTTTCTGGAACAATGGTATCGGTTATTTTAGGATTATAAGAGTGTATCAGTAGTATATTAAATTCTAGAACTTCTTTTAGTGATGCGTCCCGAGACCGCATAGTAAGTATTAGGATTTGCTTGATAAGAGGCATTAGAACTAACCCATGTTTTAAACCTATAATTGTTATGATGATCACACCAATCATATAACTATCCCACACCCTTGCCATGCACTCACCTTTTGTGCAGGATACCCCTAATACAACCCTCTGAGCCTATCCTTTTCACGGTTCTTTTAATTTTCTGGTGGATTCTAGATTATTAATGAACAACATTGTCACCCTTAAACCAATCGTTACACCCAAAAAGCCTTAGCCTACCTTGTATGTACTAGCCTTTAGTACATTATTGTGTTTAACCCAAGTTAATTATTAAGTACACGGTTTCTAAGTCCTTATCATTGTAAATACAGTTTTGGGACGATTGGGATTCATGGTAGTATTTATTTCACGAAAGAATGTAGAAGAAAAGTTAAGTCAATACCCCCATATATTTGTCAAATGATCTCCATGTTATTTTGAACTACCTTAAATTGGGTCAATAGTTAGATTGTATATATCGAGTATGTAAAAGATCAAGTGTAGGGGTACGTATTATAAACACCAATGTTGTATTATGTTATGTCAAAAAAAAGAAAAAAAAGAAAGAGATTGATGTAGAGTTGTGTAGAGTTTGTATATCTTCTTCTGAGTCTTGGCTTAGCAACCAAACCAAAATGTATTCGTGTAAATAATTGGCTAACCATTCCACTCCAAATTCACCTAAAGTCACCACCCAAATATATCCCATCTGTTTTCGTTTCCATTATATGTTATCTTACACCTACACCCCACAACCCTTTAAAAGACCTCTTAGATAGTAATGATTAATACTTGCGCCTAGCGGTGGAGGTTTGATCCTTTACCAAGCCTATGGTAATTTATATGCTATGACAGGCAATGAGTGTGATTTTTTGTTTCCCCCATATGTTATAATTCATTATACACCCGAGTGAAAGAGAGAATCCCAAACACTTGTGTGAGGTGCTAGTATATACTTTTCGTGCTTTTAATTACGAGGTCTAGAAGGTTGTGTTGTAGAATATTTTTAAAAAAGTAGGTAAAATGACCCCTCATATTGTTATTGTCTAGGTAGAAAGGCCCATTTGCTTGAGGACAAACAAATCCCAAGTGTAGGGGTATTTGATGAGGTGTTATTTTATACACTTTTTCGGAGTCGTTTAACCTCCAAAATCGTGTGTTTATGCCTAAAATAGGTACTTAATCTTTCCTTTTTAGGTATTTCTCATTTGGAAGACATTTGGATAAATTACACATGACTTGGGCTCATTTGAAGAAGAAACGGATGAGATTACGAACCAACACCGAGACTCTTGAAGATTTGTGCTCACAGAGCTTGGAGACGGCGTCACCAACTATACACAACGCCGTCACAACTCATCAAGTGATGGCGTCACATCTTACATGATGGCGTCAGCTCGCACCAATTCAAACGCAGATCTAGAAGATTTATCTTACGACGGTGTCACGACTAAAACGCGACGCCGTCGCATTGATTTTCCTATATATACAAACCCGAATTAAGGGTTTTGAGTGTGTAACTTTAGAATAAAAAGAGGGTACGAACCCTAGTTCGTTTAGCACCTTTAGGAGACGATTTTAGGGCCTAAAAACCTTATTGTACTTCTTCCAATTCATGTTTTAATTAAGTAAGGTTTACTTAATCATTCAATATGTCTATGTGTTGTTTGATCTAATGTTCTTGCTTTATCTTTAATATGATTGGCTAAACTTAATATTGTGTTTCTTTATGATTGTATGAAACCTAGAATGTAGATCTTAGAAAATTAGCTTTCTGTCTATAATCAATGTTGATATGTCTAGGGAAACATGATTGTGTAGAAAGGATACCATTGGGTAACCGTCTTCATACTACCTTGCCCCCTAATATGGTTGATCCACTTTTAATGTATTTTACATGCACTTAGTAAACTCCTAGGGGCTATGTAATACTCTTCATACTACATTGCATGTGCGTTGCTTTAGCGGCATACTAAGCAGACGACGGGTACATGTAATTCGTTCATGCTTTAGGAAATAGTTACACAGATCATCACAAGGGTGACAAGGCAACAACACTAGGAAAAGCAATGTAGGGAGTAATACATGATTAAATAGACACAATCTTTTATCTTATTGTTATCACCATTAGCATAGATTTATATTTAGTTTATTAGCTAAAACCAACCAATCTCTCAACATATGATTTACTTGCTTTCCATAAAATACAAAAATACAAAAAAGAATCTTCCCTCAACCCTTAGAATTATGTTAGACCATGATCAAGACTTCCCAACCTATTCCTCGAGTGAATGATAAACAACCCCGAGTCTTGCCTATACAATACTACAACGATTAGGTGCACTGCCTAGGGAGTTGTAAAACTTCTTGTGTAGAAGTCCTATGACGACCGCACATCAAATTACCAAAATGTAAAGAGACTTGTATAAATACCCCTACTAAATGGGTATTTATACTTATTGACTTACCCTATCTATTTTTCCTGCTTTAGTCAAACCTTGGTCAATATCACTTAAGTTTGACCAAGATAGACATTATTACAATATAATTACTATCTAAACTTTAAACTTTATAATGACTAATTCTTTTTAATAATAAATATTTTTCTTATTCCTAACAATCTCCCCTTAAGGGTTGATTATGTAGAATTGGTCTTCTATTCACGAACGATTTCCACCTTCTCATCTGCACACGATGCCTTAGACGCTTGCTTATCTCTCTTTCATATGCTGTCAATATATCACGGTCTAATTCACCCATGAGTGGTGGTTTCTTCCAAGGCCCAGACTTGAAAATCTTTAGCTTTACTTCTTTTAAGACTCTTTCTAATGTTGCATTACAGAACTTAACAATCTCAGCCAAATACATAACCCTTTTCTCAAGAGATCCAAACACATAAAAGTATTGAACATTGGGTTTTCTGCCTTTGATCATCTCATAAGGAGTCTTGTTGTACCTTGTATGTACAAGAGAGCGATTCTAAGTAAAGCAAGCAGTAGCAGTAGCTTCGACCCAAAGAAATTCTACAGTCTTTGAAAAGATAAGCATTATACGAGCAGCCTCGACTAGTGTACGATTTCTTCATTCAATAACATTGTTTTGCTGAGGCTTTCTAACAGTTGAAGTGTTATGAGTAATGCCTAACTTTGCATAAAACATCCGTAATTTCTCATTTTTGAACTCAGTTCCATTATTAGACCGGACTTTCAGGACTTGAGCCTTTAGGGACCGTTAAATCTGAGTAATGAAATTGATGATCATCTCAAGAGCCTCATCTTTGATATGAATAAAGAATACCCAGGTGTATTAAGAATAATCATCTACAATAACAAGAATATATCTCTTGCCATTGAAACTTGCCACCCTTATTGGTCCACATAAATCCATATAAAGTAATTCAAGTTTGGATTCTGTACTTGGAACCAATTTAGGTGGAAAAGAAGCTTTCTTGCTTTTTTCTTGCTTACAGGCTGAACATAAGTGATCTTTATCATACTTAAACTTCGGTAGCCCATTAACTAGATATTTTTCCGTGAGATGATTAATGGTACCAAAATTCAAATGAGAGAATCTCTGGTGCCATAACCATGATTTTGTTGATATAGCTTTAGACATTAAGCATACTGGAGAAGAAGCTGTCAAATCAGAAATGGAGATGGTGTAGAGATTGTAATTACGATAATCGGTAAGTACATCTTCACCCTCCAAATTCCGAACATAGCAAGTATTTGAACGAAAGGCTAGTTCGAGATCTCCATCACAAAATTGTCTGACCGAAAACAGATTGTGTCCGAGGCTCTCAACATAGTATACGTGACATATCTAGAAATTGCCTTGAACATAATTTCCATATCCAGTGATTGCTACGGAGTGATCATTCCCGAAGTGGACTGTTCCCATGAATTTCTCTATGAAATTTCTTAGTAGTTTAAGATTACTAGTCATATGTTTCGAGCACCCGCTATCAATAATCCAAAGGATGAGTTGGATCACCTGCATCACATGAAACAAATTAAGATGGAATAGTGGACATTTGGCTACCCATTTTTGAGTGGTAACCGGTGTTTTGAATTGTTTTTGAACACTAGTACTACTCTTTGACTTTACGGTTTTACTCTTGGGTGACCAATTAAAACTTTATTGATGTTCAAACCATTTCTGCCACTTTCTTCTTGTTGCAATTTTATTTTCATGTAATTGCTAAGTCTCTTACTTTGATTAGAATCAGGGGATAGTGATGGTGCACTTGAAACCTTATTTGTTGTTGTTAGGGTTTTAGCAAAGCTAAACTTGGATTTCACAACTACCTTAGTAGCTCCTAAAGTTCTAGATTTTGATGCTACAGGGGAAGTGAATAAGGCTCTTTTCACCCTAGAATCTACAGACAAAGCATAACGAGCAACATATTTTTCATGAGAAAGCATAAAAACATCTTTACCACATGAAACACAAACAATATTCGAACCATCACTAACAACGTTTACAGTCTTTGCTTTTAATACATTTGTGTTTGATTGACAAACAGTCAAATTCATTGTTTCACGCTTATTGGATCCCATACTAACACTACTTGACACCTTCCGAGAATTTGTAGATGGGCTCTTAACCTTAGTGTTCTTAAAGACTCTATTATTCGATTTAGTGTCTTTAGACTTTGGTCTTTTAACACTATTAAAACTCTCTACGCTTGTAGAATTAGAAACAGATATGTTAGTTTTAGTAACTGATGTGTGCTTAAACACACATCATTTATACCCCGGAAAATACTAATAAATGGACTAGAAACACAAAATATGATAAATATTATTGCAAATATGTTTGGTTTGTATTTTTATGTCTTGCATGTACAAGGGATTGAAAATAAAGCAAAAATGGTGACATTCGGTTAAGATTTGAAGACGTTTACGCGTTTTTCGAGATCAAGACGAAGTCATTAATATTTCCCAAGCATGCCATTGGAAAGAGTACACAAATTCGAGTCTAAAGGTGCCTTCATCTCTTATTGGGCTGGCCCGACACCATTTATATGTGTCGGACCGACCCATATTTAGTAGAGACTCAAATTTAGACATGATATAATTGTTACTGTCTTTCCACCCACGTCCATGCCCAGGTCTAATTTAAATTTATAGGAGTTGAAGCTCAAGCCCAGCTGACTATGCTAATTGAACTAAGCCCAAGATAGAAGTGAAAGCTAGAGGCCCAGCAGGTGAACATTATAACTCTACCCATTTCCATTGCTCGGCCCAAAAAATTTGGTACGCTTACTGAAGACGCAAATTGAGAAAGGAAAAGAAAAGAGGGCAGCAGATCTCATATATATATATATAAATATATATATCTTATCGTATCTTTATTTTTTTGTTATCTTTTTCTTTTTGTTTTTCTTATCATTCGTAGAGGAGATTTAGAATTTCACAGGTAGTTGTAGATTAGTTAGGAGTAGTAGTAAGATAGATGTAGGAGTAGAATATTATTTTTTTATGTTCTTCATTCCGTTCCTATGTAATAATTTGGATTCAATTTGCAACGCACCGATTAATTTGTTTAAGTTTTTCTGAATGATGTTTGTTGTTGGTTATGAATCGAGCAGTTAGAAGAGTATTTCTAGGTTTCATGTTTGATGTAGTTTACTTATTTCTTCCTCTTTATCTTATCATTCGCAGCTTATTACAATAAGCTGTAATAGCTTATTTTGGGTTTCGTTTGGATCTGGCTTTGTTATTCAGGTTTAGTTTTGATGAGATTAATGTTTAGCTTATTATGTTTGCTTTCGAGGAGTTTATCTTATGGTTTAAAAGATAGATTAGACTAGATTTGAGGTTTAGTTTTGCTTATTATTTAGATTTGCTTACGGCGTAGAAATTAGTAGGTTATTTTGCTTATGATTTAGTTTTGGAATTGAGCTTATTTTTAGTTGTAGATTAGTGGATCGGGCTTAGTATAAGCTTTGTTTCACTTATGGCTTTTTTTCTTTGGGATCATATTTAGGATATAAATTAGCTTCAAAGTATAAATGGTAGTTTGGGTTAAGCTTTTCATTAGATCCGAGGTTACTAGCTTATTGTTTCGACTTAACTTTTCTTGTCTTATGTTTGATGGATCGATCTACACTTTGGCGTGGAGCTTATGAGTCTTATAAGCTAGATTTTACCTTAAGTTTAGAGCTTGTTAGCTTTTATTAGATTAATTAGTAAATAAAGTAAATAAATAAAAACTAAAAAGAAATAAACTTAGGTATTATTTTAGTTTATAAGATTGGGTGGTTTATATCGTCTACATTGTTTCGATCGGGATTTATTTTTCTTCCTTTCTCTTTATTTAGTAGTGTTAGCTTAATTAGATTATTATGTTCATTATTATTGTTATGCTTATTATGGATAACTTTGTTATGGCGCTTAGCGAGTAGTTTATTATATGCTTGTTAAGTGAGTTGCGATTAGCGAGTTAAGCGTGGATTAAAAAAAGACTTGTTGATTAATATTTTTCAGATTATTTAGATTTCTTATTTGAATATTTCGAAGGGCAAAAGCCGGAGAAATAATCAAACATCAAATCTAGTAATTAATACTTTTATAAGATATCGTTTTCAAAATAGACCAACGTC
The DNA here is from genome assembly GCA_026074375.1 of Tanacetum coccineum. NCBI lineage: Eukaryota > Viridiplantae > Streptophyta > Magnoliopsida > Asterales > Asteraceae > Tanacetum > Tanacetum coccineum. The sequence continues at coordinate 72,757 of BQNB010006373.1, read as the reverse complement.
GTGAGAAAATAATATTTTTACGGGTATTAATTCGTCATCATTTAAAGTAATTTGTACCAAAATAAAAGATTGTTTTCAATAACAACCAACGTTGTGAGAAAACAGTTTTTAAACGGGTACTAATTCTTTATTATCTTTTTCCTTCACACTTAATAACATTTTTGCCTCACTTGACAAGCATATCCTTTTTAGTTATATCTTAGTATTATTTTAGCTCATTATTATATAATTAGTGTAATTCAAAACCAACTAAAAGATATTCAAGCATCAAATAAGGAACATAAACGTAAATCTCCATTCAATTCTCGTTGGGATACGACTCCAGAAGATTTAATTATTACTTTTCCTGAAGTGATTCTTATTTCTAACGTGATACTTAATATTATATACATACGGCTAGTACGTATTTATACGATACCAAAAATGGCGCCGTTGTCGGGGAGAGTTGTACGATTTTTACGTTGTGTTTCGAGTTAGTGCCTTGAAGATCATTTCTTCGAAAAATTTACTTTCGTACTTATAAAAATTATAAAAAATAAAAAATAAATATTTTCTTTTTTCATTTTATTTTTCTTTTATATAAAAAATTAAAAATACCAAATTTTTTTTATTTTTATTAGTATTATCTTTATAAAAATCTAAAAAAATATTCTCCTTTATCCTCTTATTTCATTTAATTCTTATCTTCTTTACCCTCTTATCCATTTAATTCTTCGTCATGTCTTCGTATAACCGTTTTGGTTGCTCGTGGTGTGGAGGTTCGTTTAATGGTGGGAATTGTCCTGGCTATAGTAGTGTAGGATCCGAAAATGAGTTTGTCTATGACCCAAATCCTTATTCTTATAATGAAACACCCAACTTCTTTAACCAACCTCCACAGCACCAATACGAGACATACTCGTGTGAGTTGTGTGAAGTTAGTCCTCACTATGGATTTGATTGTCAAACAAGGAACACACCCGTCTATGATCAGGGTCCTTGTTACAATCAAGATTTTAGTTTTGACCAATCTCTATATTATTCTCTGAGTCAGCCACAACAGTTCGACTGTTGTGAGGTCTGTGGAGGTCCGCATTATAGTTTTGATTGTCAAACTAGGAACCCGCTTGTCTATGAGCTTAATCCTTGTAACAATTATGACTTTCCTTATTTTGACCAACCTTCACAGTTCACACCCCCTCAGCCACTCCCCCTAAGCGAGTTAAATCGAAGAGAATTAATTAGACAAATAATCAAAACTCAAGAACAGTTCAAAATAAATCAAGAACAATTCAACATGGATGTTCAAAATGAATTAAACAGTCTTCAGGAGATGCTGCACCTTAGAAATTCAAACCAAGATCCTCCCGTTGACTTATATGATCTTAAGGGGAGTGACGAGGGAGATAATGAGATCGATTCACTCACCAAGGAACCTTTAGACACCCTCTTAATAGGGGATGAGGTTATTAGCACTATTCTCAAAAGGGAAAATGACGAATTCATAAAGTCTAGTGTTAATGATCTTGTCCCAATCCCAAGGGAGTCTGAGGTGACATCGGATAGTAATTCTGAGTGTGTTATGCCTACACCTTTGCCCACCACTGATGTTAGGGAAGAAGATTTTGATATCAATTCACCTTTAGGAGAATAAGTAGTCGACTTTTTTATGGAGCACGTGGATATAGCTAGCTTGCCTAGGCATTTGGTTAAGTTACTTTTTAGTCATTTACTCGAAAATCCGAGTTTAACCAAAGGAATGTTTGATGCGCCTTTAGGTGACGATTCAAAACCCAGATCTTATGATGTGGCTTTCTCAAACCCTCTCTTCGACTTTAATGATGATTTTACCTTATGTAATAATAATCTACTTTTTGATGAGGAGTTTGAGGACATTAGTAGTCTGGATCTCCTGAGTTGACTCCAGTTATTGATGAGTCCACTTTGCTAGTCACACTACCCTTACCATGTACTGATGTTTTGGGAGATGCTATTGTAGATATCGACTTACCTTTAGGAGAGCATTTAGACACCCTCTCAACGGGGGATAGGAAAATTGACTTCAATCCTAGTAGGGACATAGAAGAACTAGAGCGATTACTAGTCGATCACCTTGTCCCGGCCCAAGAGTGTTTGATGATCCTTTAGGTAATTCTGATTCAATGTCTAGATCATCTGAGACTAGTGACCTTTTTGAGGAGCTCATCACTGAGATCGACCTAGACGATTCAATTCTAATTGGAACTCATGATAGGTATTACGATTCAGAGGGTGACATTCTATTTTTTGAACAATTTCTTAATAAAGATACATCTTCTGATGTATCTCCAGCATTGTTACCTACTGAGTCCTCCTCACTAGATCTACCACCCCCTGCTTCTAAGCAATTTAGTTTGAGGGTGGTGGAAAGATTTGATTCTTTTTTCTCCCTAACACAATCGGGTAGGAAGACGTGGGTGATGGAGAACCCTTCTTTTGGTTTTCATCATATGCCATCACCCCGTACTGCTGCATACTCACCGAAAGAGGTGATGTATCGCTATTACCATCCTCACCTCACACCGAGTGATGGATTTGACCCTGAAATTAAAAGTAAGTAACCCTAGAGTCAAGCTAGAGACTCAAATAAACAAAAGCGGCTTCCTTCTCAGGAACGGCAACCGTGTTTATTCCTACTATATATTATAAGTAACTTGCTACATTAGGTTTCTTTCATAGTAGTTTAATCATAGTAATGAATAAGTAAGATGTTTTTTTAGCATAAGTATGAGGGTGTGCTTATATCTTCGTTGTGTTTTGTGGTTTTTCTTGCAGGATTCCCTATGACCATGATGACACCTTGTTTGTTTTCAATCCTCCAATCACCCGGTCTTTGATCCTCTTCACGTTTATATCTAGGGAATTTTTCAATTCTACTCATATATATATATATATATATATATATATATATATATTATATATATATATATATATATATATATATATATATAGTATATATATAGAGTTTCCCCTTTACACTTGGAATTCTAAATATTTGCCCTTATTTTCCTTAAGTGTCCTTTAAGTCGTGGGGAGGGTTAGGGTGTTATTTTTTTTTAATATCCTGACATTTTATTGAACATTAAGGCCAATGTTCAGTTCTTAGTGTGTGGGGGATATTTTATGGGGTGATTTGGGGGGGGGAGGGATTTCTTAGGGGTTTGATTGGGTAGATATTATTATGGGGGATGGGGGGGGATGAGTCCAGGGATGACTTTCACACTTGGAATTCTAAATATTTGCCTTTTTTTCCTTAAGTGTGGGGGTAAAACCTGACATTTTTGAACATTAAGGCCAATGTTCAGTTCTTAGTGTGGGGGGGATTTCTGTCAATATGATCTTACATGTGCCTTGCTGTGTCCCTGGAAACATAAGTAGGCCCGTAAAACTAAGGAGAATTTTGACTTGACCGAGTATTAAACTCTAGCTTTCCCCTTAGCTTTTGAGATTAAGCGTTTTCTAAAGTTTAAAATTTTACAAAGAGCGAAAAATGATAGAGTTGAATATAAGTTAGATGCTAAGCGTGGAGTAGTTGGATTTCTTTAGAGCTTATAGAGGTTAATTGTGGCTTTTTGCTCCAACCAGCTTAATAAATGTTATATAATTATTAAATAAATAAAGTTGATTTGGTTTTTGCGTGATGTGCGGTCGTCGTAGGACTTATACATGAGAAGTTTTACAACTCCCTAGACAGTGCGCCTAATCGTTGTAGTATAGTATGGGCAAGACTCGGGGTTGTTTATCGTTTACTCGAGGAATGCTTGATCACGGTCTAACAGAATTCTAAGGGTTGAAGGAAGATTCTTTTTGTATTTTATGGAAAGCAAGTAAATCGTATGTTGAGAGATTGGTTGGTTTTAGCTAATAAACTAAATATTAATCTACGCTAATGGTGATAACAATAAGATAAAAGATTGTGTCAATTTAATCATGTATTACTCCGTAGATTGATTCTCCTAGTGTTGTTGCCTTGTCACCCTTGTGATGATCTGTGTAACTATTTCCTAAATCATGAACGAATTACACGAACCCGTCGTCTACTTAGTATGCCGCTAAAGCAACGCACATGCAAGGTAGTATGAAGACTATTACACGGCCCCTAGGAGTTTACTAAGTGCATGTAAAATACATTAAAAGTGGATCAACCATATTAGGGGGCAAGGTAGTATGAAGACTGTTACCCGATGGTATCCTTTCTACACAATTACGTTTCCCTAGACATATCAACATTGATTATAGACAGAAAGCTGATTTTCTAAGACCTAATATGCACATCCATCATAAGAAGCAACATCACTAAGATCTACATTCTAGGTTTCATACAATCATAAATAAACACAATATTAAGTTTAGCCAATCATGTTAAAGATAAAGCAAGAACAATAGATCAAACAACACATAGACATATTGAATGATTAAGTAAACCTTACTTGATTAAAACATGAACTGGAAGAAGTACAATAGGGTTTTTAGGCCCAAAAATCTTCTCCTAAAGCTACTAAATGAACTAGGGTTCGTACCCTCTTTTTATTCTAAAGTTACATACTTAAAACCCTAAATTCAGGTTTGTATATATAGGAATATCGACGCAACGGCGTCACATTTTAATCGTGACGCCATCGTAAGATGAATCTTCTAGATCTGCGTTTGAGTCGGTGCGGGCTGATGCTGTCCTGAAAGATGTGATGCTGTCACTTGATGAGTTGTGACGGCATTGTGTATAGCTGGTGACGTCGTCTCCAGGCTCTGTGAGCACAAATCTTTAAGAGTCTTGGTGTTGGTTCGTAGTCTTGTCCGTTTCTTCTCCAAATGAGCCTAAGTCACGTGTAATTCATCCAAATGTCTTCCAAATGAGAAATACCTGAAAGGAACGATTAATTACCTATTTGGGCATAAACACACGATTTTAGGGGTTAAACGACCCCGAAAAAGTGTATAAAATGACACCTCATCAAATACCCCTACACTTGGGATTTGCTTGTTCTCAAGCAAATAGGCTTTTCTACCTAGACAATAACAATAAGAGGGGTCATTTTACCTAGTTTTTAAAAATATTCTACAACACAACCTTCTAGACCTCGTAATTAAAAGCATGGAAATTATATACTAGCACCTCACACAAGTGTTTGTGATTTTCTCTTTCACTCGGGTGTATAATGAATTATAACATATGGGGGAAACGGAAAATCACACTCATTACCTATCATAGCATATAAATTACCATAGGCTTGGTAAAGGATCAAACCTTCACCGCTAGGCGCAAGTATTAATCATTACTATCTAAGAGGTCTTTTAAAGGGTTGTGGGATGTAGGTGTAAGATAACATATAATGGAAACAGAAACGGATGAGATATATTTGGGTGGTGACTTTGGGTGAATTTGGAGTGGAAGGGTTAGCTAGTTATTTACATGAATACACTTTGGTTTGGTTGCTAAGTCAAGACTCTACAAAGATCTACAAATGTTACACAACTCTACATCAATCTCTTTATTTTTCTTTTCTCTTTTTTTGACATAACATAATACAACATAGGGGTTTATAATACGTACCCTTACACTTGAGCTTTTACATGCTCGATATATACAATCTAACTATTGACCCGATTTGAGGTGGATCAAAATAACATGAAGATCATTTCTACCGTGAAAATAAATACTACCATGAATCCCAATCGTCCCAAAACTGTATTTACAAGGATAAGGACTTAGCAACCGTGTACTCAATAATTAACTTGGGTTAAACACAATAATGTACTAAAAATGAGTACATAAAAGGTAGGCTAAGGCTTTTTGGGTGTAACGATTGGTTTAAGGGTGACAATGCTCTTCATTAATAGTCCGGCTTAACCAGAAAATTACGAGAACCATGAAAAAGGATAGGCTCGGAGGGTTGTACTAGGTGAGTGCATGGCAAGGGTGTGGGATAGTTATATGATCGGTGTGACCATCATAACAATTACAGGTTTAAAACATGGGTTAATCCTAATGCCTCTTATCAAGCAAATCCTAATACTTACTATGCGGTCTCGGGATGCATCACTAAAACAAGTTCTAGAATTTAATATACTACCGGTACACTCTCATAATCCTAAAATAACCGATACCATTGTTCCAGAAAAGGCGACAAAACCACGCATACACATCCGTAACGACGGAATAGACACACATGATTGCTCACTCCTTAACTCGAACAAGCTAAAGGTATAATATCTAAGGGCGAACCTCACATTGTGGGGGTGGAATTTTGAGGGTTTTTGTGCTAGTCATATAAATTCCTATCCATGGGACGCTAATAATACTCGGTTTTCGTTGGTATGTGTCGTAAAAAAAATTAAATTTTGGTAAAAATCACCCTTTTATGCTATGTTTCGATATATTACCCATCTTTTTAAGGACAAAGCAAATGACAAATGAAAGAATAGTTTCTAAGGCTTATTTTCCCCCTATACTTAAGTTGAACATTGTCCCCAATGTTCTCTAGAAGTACCCGTTAAAACGAATAAAGGGAAAAGAAAACAAGGAAAAGAAACTAGTACTCCCCTGGTTTACTCAATAGTGGAGAAGAAACATGCGATAACTGGTTAAATCGTCCTCCGAGAATCATCCAATGAAACTTCCTAAGAACTTCCAAGCTTCTCCTCATCAAATATAACCTGTAATCAAAGACAAGACAACTATACCAAGCATAAAATGTGCGTTTTACCAAATATACAATATGAATTTAGGGTTTGACTCGATAGATAGGATGAAAGAATTGTTAAACTCATTAGGTTTTGCAGGTTAACAGCAGAATAATACATATATTAAATGTCGTGCAAGTTTTATTTTCAAAAATAATTAAAAACTTTTAAGTTTTCTGAACCTGGGCGTTTGACGCCGTCGGGGTTGTGGTGACCCCGTCACAGGTGTCATGGTGACGGCGTCGCGTGTTAATCGTGACGCCGTCTCCACAGTCTGTGAAAACAAAATTTTTGTTTTTGATGAAAAATTTCCTGCACTTGATTCCATAACTTAATTCCTATATAAATAGCTGTACAAAACCTGAGATTTAACAATTCAATCATATGACTCGAAACTGACGCGAATTAATCTAAATAATTCATTGAACATGTTTGAATTTGGCTTAAAAGCCAGATAAATTCCCCTACACTTTTTTATTTGCAAAATACCTTTGATTGAAATTAAGACAAGATTAGAGACAATGCAAAGCATGATTACAAGATAGTTCAAACATAATAAAAAAATTATGAAGAATAAAATACACATGACACTCCTAATATGCGGGAAAAGTAAATTGGGTTGCCTCCCAAGAAGCGCTTTTCTTTATTAATGAATCTTGTAGCTAGACTCGAAGTCACATGCCCTTACGTGTCATAGAAGTGGTCCAAGTCGATGATCTCTCTTGGACTTTCTCTTTAAGAGAGCTTCCTAGTGGTTGGGATTGATTGAAGGGTTTTGGTGAATTCTCCTTTATCGGGGTCGATCAATCTAATCTTGGCATGCCATGCTCCATCTCCATTTTTGGGTGGTTTGTTCTAGTTAATTGGTTTTTTAATTAGGTCCTCTAACTCCCACATGTTACACTTAAGGTTAATGGGTATGGCTCCTAGAAATTCTACCATTCTCCTAAACACTAAGGTATCCTTGAAAGGATTGAGCTCAGCGTCTCTAGAAATTTCCCATTCTCCGGGCAAATGGCAGTCTAAGAAGTTTTTCCTAGCATAGTAAGGGGGTTTTATGCATGTTTAATCCGAGCAAGGTCAGGGTTTATAGGATTCCCTTTTTCCAAGTGTGGTCCAATAAGGTGCTTCCTCATCACCTAATTCTATTCCTTTTACACCGAATACCGACCTAGTGATTTTTTTTCCTACCGCTATTTTGGCCATCCTATAATCTTTAACTGCGTTGGAGGTAGTTAGGAATCCTCTTCCTACAAGTAAAGGGGTCTCGAGGTCCTTTTTCATATCAAGTACGTAGAAATCATTTAATAGTTTTAGTCTTCCTATATGGACCTCTACGTCTTTAATGATTCCAACGGGGTAGGATTTGGTTCCGTCAGCCAATCCAAAGATATGGCCAGTCTCCTCTAATAATCTGATGTTAAGCTTTTTGAAGAGGTAAAGTGGGATTTGTTTACGCATGATCCTACATCAGCTAGTGTATCGAAAGGTTTTGAGTCCCCTAATCTACAAGGTAGAGTGAATAGCCCAGGGTCACCCATCTTTGCAGGTGCTTCTCCTTGGACAAATGGTGATCTGTTTTTGCCTAGTTCTAAACTCTCAAAGTATTTATCTAATATAGCATTATATATTGGAGCATGAGCTAGGACTTCAAGAACTAGAAGGTTAAGATTCAAATCTTGGAATTCATCTTCAAGAGTTGGTTCGGGTTCTTCTGGGTGTGGTGGTTTAGTTTCAATCTCAGGTCACTGCAGGCTTGTTTGGGGAATGGCTGCCTTATTGAAATGTGCCTTGATAGTATTGATTAAGATGGAAGGGTGAGATGAGCATTGAGGATCGATAGCTTGGTAAGAACGAACAGACAAGACTGGATGGGTCCCCAGTTTCGATTTCTTAACCGTATCGCTAGGCAGCATGCCTGTTAATTGATCGGTGATTGTCTTCAACACAGTGTTGATTTTGTTGGTCATCTCGCTTTGCTGTTGTTTGAAATCGGCTTTAAACTTGGATAGCCTACCGTCTTGAGATGCCTTGAATTAGGAAACTAGTCCTTCTATATTTGATTGATTGTTAAAAGTTTGAGGACGGTTGTTGAAGGAACGGTTCGGGATCAAACCGTTGGGTTGGAACCTGTTAGGTGGGTTCGAAAGATTATTTTAGGAGTTTTGAGGTTGTCTCCACCTAAGGTTCGGGTGACTTATCCATGATGGATTATAGGTGTCACCAAGATTATTTTGCTCGGGCTTAAAGGTATACCACTTACCTCCTGCTTCATCGGTACGTGAGGATGCATATTCAACAAAGGCTTGTTCAGGGTTTTCCATGCAATACTGAGTGTCGTGGGAACCACTGCAGATTTCACATGGAGTAGTGATTTTGTTCACCTAGGTAGGTCGTGTCAGAGCAAGATGAGCTTCTATCAAGCGTTGGACTTGATTTTCGAGCTCGATTAGACGGCGGTAGGATGTACTCAGGACATCTTGAGGCAATGCGATTGCCTTGACTGGCTTAGCAAAATCCCTTGGGTCGTTCCAACTTTCATTGTCATAGAGGGCGAGGTCCTTTAATAATGCCTAGGATTCTTCGGCATTGAGGTCACGAAGCTTACCACCAGCCGATTGGTCAATGGTTCGTCTTGTGACGGGATTGACATGGTCATAAAAAATTTAGACTTAGAGCCAAAGGTCTATGCCATGATGAGGGACTTTTTGGAGTAAGTCCTTGAAACGAGTCCATGCTTCGGATAGAGATTCTCCATGATGTTGTTGGAACATAAAGATATCATTGCGGAGTTTTATGGTCCTTCCCGGTGGAAAGAATTGAGCAAGGAACCGGGTAGTAAGATCCTCCCATGTGGAGATGGACCCTGTAGAAAGGCGTTCAAGCCAGTTGCTAGCTTGATCGCGTAGGGAAAATTGAAATAAACGTAGGTGCGTTCTTTCCCTATTTTCACCGTTAAGGTCAAGTGAGTCCACAAGTTTAAGAAAGTCCTTGAGGTGTTGATTTGGATCCTCGGACCGAAGTTCGTGGAATGAACATCTGTTTTGCACCAACCGGATGGTGTCGGATCAAAGAGATACCACGTTGTTCCCTGCGGGGAGATCAATGGTGTTCCTATATCCCTTGTGGCTTGGTTTGGAGTAATCTCCTAGAGTACGGATAGGATTCTCCTCTCCCATGGTGGTTGACGAGAATGGGTTATGAAACAATAAACATGAAGAAAAGATAGACTACAAGAAAGCTAATATGCGGGAATTAAATTCTCACTTGAAAGGATTCAAGCAAGTAGAACTAAGCTAAACTATGATTAATACCTAACTATTCCCTAGGAGGCGGTGCCAAAAACTTGATGTGCAGTCTTCGTAGGACTTCTACACAAGAAGTTTTATAACTCCCTAGGCAGAGCACCCAATCGTTGTAGTGTAGTATGGGCAAGAATCGGGGTTGTTTATCGTTCACTCGAGGAATAGGTTGGGAAGGCTTGACCACGGTGTAACAGAATTCTAAGGGTTGATGGAAGATTCTTTTTGTATTTTTGTATTTTATAGAAAGCAAGTAAATCATATGTTGAGAGATTGGTTGGTTTTAGCTAATAAACTAAATATAAATCTACGCTAATGGTGATAACAATAAGATAAAAGATTGTATCTATTTAATCATGTATTACTCCCTAGATTGCTTTTCCTAGTGTTGTTGCCTTGTCACCCTTATGATGATCTATGTAACTATTTACTAAAGCATGAACAAATTACACGAACCCGCCGTCTACTTAGTATGCCGCTAGAGCAATGCACATGCAAGGTAGTATGAAGACTATTACACGGCCCCTAGGAGTTTACTAAGTGCATGTAAAATACATTAAAAGTAGATCAACCATATTAGGGGGCAAGGTAGTATGAAGACTGTTACCCAATGGTATCCTTTCTACAAAATCACGTTTCCCTAGACATATCACTAGCGATGATAGACAGAAAGCTGGTTTTCTAAGACCTAACGTGCACATCCATCACAAGAAGCAACATCACTAAGATCTACATTCTAGGTTTCATACAATCATAAATAAACACAATAATAAGTTTAGCCAAGCATGTTAAAGATAAAGCAAGAACAATAGATCAAACAACACATAGACATATTAAATGATTAAGTAAACTTTACTTGATTATAACATGAATTGGAAGAAGTACAATAGGGTTTTAGGCCCTAAAATCATCTCCTAAAGCTACTAAACGAACTAGGGTTCGTACCCTCTTTTTATTCTAAAGTTACACACTCAAAACCCTAAATTCAGGTTTGTATATATAGGAAAATCGACGTGACAACGTCGCGTTTTAATCATGACACCGTCGTAAGATAAATCTTCTAGATATGCGTTTGAGTCGGTGCGGGCTGACGCCGTCGTGAAAGATGTGACGCCGTCACTTGATGAGTTGTGACGACATCATGTATAGCTGATGATGCCGTCTTCAGGCTCTGTGAGTACAAATCTTTAAGAGTGTTGGTGTTGGTTCGTAATCTCATCCGTTTCTTCTCCAATTGAGCCCAAGTCACGTGTAATTCATCCAAATGTCTTCCAAATGAGAATACCAGAAAAGGAACGATTAAGTACATATTTTGGGCATAAACATATGATTTTAGGGGTTAAACAACATCGAAAAAGTGTATAAAATGACACCTCATCATTGCGATTCTTAGTTTTGATCACTTCTTAGAGATTCCTTTTGGTGAAATTAAGGTACGCATCGAGGTTTTGTCAGTGTTGTGGAGAAGTAGGCTACCGACTCTTGACGGCTCGCTCCCGTTGTCTAAGTAGTTAAAAGACCACAAGACTTGAAATTTGGCTATAAAAATAATAAATAATAAAAATGTAATAAACTGAAGCCGAAATAAGACCACTATTTCTTGTCGGTTAGGACGCCCGATGTTGCAGTCATTTAAAGGGTGGAAGTAATAATAATAATAATCATCCGAGACTGATAAAAGTTTACTGGCTCTGTCGGTTAGGATGACCGATGTGTCAGTCTTCAAAAAGGTCGAGGGAATACCCGAAGTCGAAATAAGACTACTGGCTCTGTCAGTTAGGACGCTCGATGTGTTAGTTGTTTAAAGGACCGAGGGATAATAATGTTGCAATAATAATAATAATAATAATAAAGCCAAATTTCGACTCTGGGGTTATCTAAATAAAGCCTCCGTCTCTGGACTCGTAGTTGAGTTGTTTCGGATGAAATAAAAATGATAACCCCTAAATCATGTGAAATTCGAACCTTAATGTGGACCTTATTCTCACCATATCGTCTCTTTAGGAAAGGATTTTAAAGTAACTGTGGTTTAAATCGGTTACCTTTATAGTAATAAGAGCTTAATATATTTAAATAAGTGATCTCGATTCACATTATGTTTTTCGAATAAAATCTGTAGAGGAATTAGGAATAAGAGAGCGAAAAGTAGCTGCGTTTACACAATTAGCATTTATGAGTAGTGTTAGCATCTAATTTTATATTTAACGGTGATTTCGTTTTAAGCTTAGTTTGAGGATTGTGAAAAATAAAGGATGACGAACTCTCGTTCTTAAAGCCGGTTAAATAATTAAAATTTATCTTAGTTTTTATCTATCAATGAATAACTGGTTAAAACAGGAACGCTTTAGAAATAAATGATTTTTGAACCCTTCTTAATGGACATTTTCTGTTCTTGTTTGATTGTGAGGGATCATAAGTTAGGGGGGTTAAATTATTTATTTCCGGACGTGTATTATAAATATTGCGTGTGAGACCAGCAATGGCTAAGTGTGGGGAATTTGATGTGTGCTTAAACACACATCATTTATACCCCATAAAACATTAATAAACAGACTAAAAACATGAAATATAATAAATATTATTGTAGATATGTTTGGTTTGTGTTTTTATGTCTTGCAGGTACAAGGGATTGAAAATAAAGCAAAAACAATGACTTTCGGTTAAGATTTGAAGACGTTTACGCGTTTTTCAAGATCAAGACAAAGTCGTTAATATTTCCCGAGCATGCCATTGGAAAGAGCACAAAAATTTGAGCCCAACGGTGCCTTCATCTCTTATTGGGCCGGCCTGACACAATTATATGGGTCGGACCGACCCATATTTAGTAGAGACTCAAATTTAGACATGATATAATTGTTGTTGTCCTTCCACCCACGACCAGGCCCAAGTCTAAGTTAAATTTATAGGAGTTGAAGCTCAAGCCCAACTGACTATGCTAAGCCTAAGATAAAAGTGAAAGCTAGAGGCCCAGCAGGTGAACATTATAACTCGGCCCATTTCCATTGCTTAGCCCAAAAAATTTGGTAGGCTTACTGAAGACGCAAATTGATAAAGGAAAAGAAAAGAGGGCAGCATATCTCATATATATATATATATATATATATATATATATATATATTTATATATTTTTTTTTTTTTTTTTTTTATATTTTTATATATATATATATATATATATATATATATATATATATATGATCCTATCTTTCTTTTTTTGTTATCTTTTTCTTTTCTTTTTTTTATCATTCGTAGAGGAGATTTAGAATTTCACAGGTAGTTGTAGATTAGTTAGGAGTAGTAGTAAGATAGATGTAGGAATAGAATAGTTATTGTTTTTTATGTTCTTTATTCCGTTCCTATGTAATAATTTGGATTCGATTTGCAATGCACCGATTAATTTGTTTAAGTTTTTCCGAATAATGTTTGTTGTTGGTTATGAATCGAGCAGTTGGAAGAAGTTTACTTATTTCTTTCTCTTTATCTTATCATTCACAGCTTATTACTATAAGTTGTAATAGCTTATTTTGGGTTTCGTTTGGATCTGGCTTTGTTATTCAGGTTTAGTTTTGATGAGATTAATGTTTAGCTTATTATGTTTGCTTTCGAAGAGTTTATCTTATGGTTTAAAAGATAGATTAGACTAGATTTGAGGTTTAGTTTTGCTTATTGTTTAGATTTGTTTATGGCGTAGAAATTGGTAGGTTCTCTTGCTTATGATTTAGTTTTGGAATTGAGCTTATTTTTAGTTGTAGATTAGTGGATCGAGCTTAGTATAAGCTTTGTTTCACTTATAGATTTTTTTTCTTTAGGATCCGATTTAGGATATAAATTAGCTTCAAAGTATAAATGGTAGTTTGGGTTAAGCTTTTCATTAGATCCGAGGTTACTAACTTATTGTTTCGACTTAACTTTTCTTGTCTTATGTTTGATGGATCGATCTACACTTTGGCGTGGAGCTTATGAGTCTTATAAGCTAGATTTTACCTTAAGTTTAGAGCTTGTTAGCTTTTATTAGATTAATTAGTAAATAAAGTTTACACATTATTAACTAGTTAGTTAAATAAAAACTAAAAAGAAATAAACCTGGGTATTATTTTAGTTTATAAGATTGGGTGGTTTATATCGTCTACATTGTTTCGATCGGGATTTATTTTTCTTCCTTTCTCTTTATTTAGTAGTGTTAGCTTAATTAGATTATTATGTTCATTATTATTGTTATGCTTATTATTATTAGTTTAGTTGCTAAGTTTAGCGAGTAGTTTAATATATGCTTGTTAAGTGAGTTTCGATTAGTGAGTTAAGTGTGGAGTAAAAAGAGACTTGTTGATTAATAATCTTCGGGTTATTTAGATTTCTTATTTGATTATTTTGAAGGGCAAAGTCCGGAGAAATTGTCAAACATCAAATCTAGTAATTAATACTTATATAACATATTATTTTCAATAACAACCAATGTTGTGAGAAAATAATGTTTTTACGGGTATTAATTCGTCATCATTTAAAGTAATTTGTACCAAAATAAAAGATTGTTTTCAATAACAACCAACGTTGTGAGAAAACAGTTTTTTAAACGGGTACTAATTCTTTATTATCTTTTTCCTTCACACTTAATAACATTTTTGCCTCACTTGACAAGCATATCCTTTTTAGTTATATCTTAGTATTATTTTAGCTCATTATTATATAATTAGTGTAATTCAAAACCAACTAAAAGATATTAAAGCATCAAATAAGGAACATAAACGTAAATCTCCATTTAATTCTCGTTGGGATACGACTCCGAAAGATTTAATTATTACTTTTCCTAAAGTGATTCTTATTTCTAACAGGATACTTAATATTATATACATACGACTAGTATGTATTTATACGATACCAGTAACCAACGTGTGTGTCTCTTCTTTTGTGATTCTATACATTCCTCTTGCGATTACATTCACACTCTGTTTTTGACTTTGCTTGTTTTTTGGTGTAGAATGTGAAGTGACTAGTTTTGACCTATCTGTGTTGACCTTAGTGTTTGACACTTTCTTAGCCTTGACTGCTATGCTTGTATTTAACAGTGTTACATAGAGAAGTTTTCCTAAGGTCTCAGATTTGTCAAACTTAGTGTTCACATTCTTTGCTTTTAAATTGTTTTAAGCTTATCATTGAGTTCAAAAATTATCATCAAAAGATCTTGATTTTAAGAACGCACATCACCATAAGCATATGTCTTTTGATTAACATTTTCAATTAACTCATTGACTTCATGTTGATGTTGAGTCCGAGTTGCTTTTATTGAATTGAAAAGCGTTTGATATTCAAGTTTGATATTCTCTCTTTCTTGAACAACTGATTCAACTTGAGTTTTTAGTAACACGTTCTCATCATTCAACTTTTTTAGTTTTGACTTCCAAGAATTATCACAAGCCATTTTCTCTTTTTGATGTTGCAATTTAAGTTCAAAATCAATACTTTGAGCTTGAGATCGTTTAAATTCATTTTCAAGAATTTTGATTCTTTTGAGAAAATTGGCTTGGATATCTTTGAAATCACTTGAGATTTTTTCTTTTTTAAGCATCAAAATCTCATTTTTCTGTTCTGCAATAGAAATTAACACCCAATCTTTTATTTCTCTTGTGAAGGATGCTTCCAAAAGACGATCAATTTCATTTTGAAACATGCTATCTTTTTGTAATTGTGTCTCAACTTTCTTTTTCATTGACTCAAAAATATTTAACATCTCTTGTACTTCTTCAGTAAGTTCTTGTTTAAGTTCTTTGGAACGCTTTATCTAGGAAAGTGACATCAGAATTACATCAGTTTTGTAAAATTGTCTTAATGTGTTTTGACCATCATCAATGTAAATTCTTCTTTCATTTTTCAAAAGAGTGACATCGATGTTTTTTCAGAATGCAATAATTGCTTCATCTATTTTGTCAAACATTTTTAACAATTTACTTTCATTTGGCATTTTTGAAATTGGTAAATCCGATATCTCTTTTCTTGACTCAAACGATACATTAGAAATAGAAGAAGTTGAAAAATAAGTTTGCTCAACAGAAAATTCTTTTTGAGGAACAAATGTTTCATAAAGAGCATTTAATTTTGCATAATTCAATTGAATCATTTTATTTTTCATTTTCAAATTGACTCTCTTTAGCGTCCTAAAGAGTTTCCTTAGAATTTGGTGAATCAATAATTAATTTTCTTCTGTGAAGCCTTTCACCATCATACATTTCGGGTTGTGCTTCAATGGCTTTCTTGAGACGTTCAGGATTTTGATAACCCAACCCAGCTTTTATAAAAGGATCATAAACTTTTTTTGATCTTTTACCAAGCATGTGAATGGTTTGAATTGATTGACCCATTTTGTAAACAATTCGATCATGAGAACTCAGTTTGTCATTTAAATCAACAATATCCTCAAGATAACTGTTTTCTCTTGCTTTGAAATCCTTTTTAGCCAACTGAGTCTCATGTTGAATTATTACCTTTTCATTTTCACTTTTGAAAAAATCTCTTTCAATTTTATCTTTTTCTTTTAATATTCTTTCAATGGTGTCTTTATCAGGTTGTATTTCACGTTCCAAATCATCACATGTTTCTTTATATTTTAAACATTGAGCTGATTTAAATTCAAGTGTTTTGACGCATTCCATATACGTCTCAAGCTCCTTTTGTAGCAACTCTTTTTTATTTTTAAGCTCAATATTAAGTCTTTGTTGATTTTCAACCTCTCTTTGAACATTGTATGCTAAGGATTTAATATCAAAATATTAAGCATGAGCATTTGAATTATGTTTAACTGTTCCACCTTCTACATAAGGATCATCAAATATGGTATTACAATCAATTTGATCATCATCAGATGTGTTAACAACAGTTTTGAGTTTCTCATGAATCATATATGAAATCCTTTTGATATCACGCTACTTATAAGATCGATGTGTGAAGCATTTACCTCACTGACAGCCTCTGCATCATATTTTGGCTCAGCATTGTCATCTGCTAGTTAAATTCGTGCCATCATGATTACTACAACAGTTAGCTCTTTTAATGTTTCATCTCCATACGCATTATCAAGCATGAAATCATTTTCTTCTTCATTGAGGGTGCCTCCAGCTTCATTTTTCATTACTAGCATCATCTGTTCTCTGAAATACTTTGCATCACAAACTTTAGGTTTTGGACAATCATAAGCATAACGGCCTCTTGCATTGCAGTAATAACACTAAACATTTGCTCTTCATGGATTTGACTCAGTTTGTGGAACACGCTGAACAATCTGATTACTTTCAACAATCTGCTGAACCTGGCCATTTCTTGCATTAGTTGCTTGATTCATATTTTGTCTTCCTGCATTCCTATTACCATTCCCACTATAGCCAACATTCTTGTTTTATAAGTCAACCCCACCATCATGTATCACAGCTTGATTCTTTGTGTTTGATGAAGTACGATGATGATTATTAGTTGGAGTAGAGAATTTTTGAGTGATTGCTCGAGCTAATAACATCATTGCTGTTGTGAGCTTGTCTTCTTGAGCATCCCCTTGTAACTCCCTTTGATAATCTTCTTCAAAATTAACTACTGATGAAGGATGAGTGAAAGAATATAGTTATAGTGAATGAGAGTATGAAGGACTTGCATGAGATTGTGACGAATAAGCATTTGAATAAGCAATTAGTGCTAATGGATCATGGTTCTTTGCAACTCTCGTTGCCTTAGATGCTTGGACATATGGCTCAAATTGTTGTAAGTCATCTAATAATGAATTGTACTCAACATCACTCAAATCTTTGTTTTGATGAGTCAGTGTAACATATTTGCTCCACTCAGGTTACAAAGAATTGAGAAACTTGTTGTTGATGGATATTTTTATTGGATAAACATCATTACAATCCATAACATTTACATGTGTTGACAACCTTTCATATACATAATCTAATGATTCTCCTTCCTTTTCTTCAAGTTTATCAAATTCATTCATGAGTCGTTAGTGTATCATATGTTTGTTCTTTTCCGAACCATACATCAACCTTCTCATTCGTTCCCACATTTTTTGAGCATCTTTGCAAGCATCCACTGAATTATAGATGTCATTTGGAATAGCTTGAAGAATATAATTCATGACTTTAACATCTACAGTGTATCGTTACCTATTAGCTTTAGTCATTTTAGATATTGGTTCAGGTATCTCATTTTGTGGGTCATCTGGATCAGTAATCATTGGCCTCACATAAGGTCCTTTTGTAATTAAGTACCAAGTCCGCTCCCCGTCTTCCTCCTTATTTTCCAGAAACCTCCTAAACTGACTTTCCCATGGTATATAATTCCCTTTCTTAAGGATTGGAGGTCTATCAGTAGCTCTTGATTCAACAAGAGTTTGTTGGTTTGACGAAGACATGTTATGAATCAAATAATGAATACAATGCAAACTTGGATCGGTTTAGAGATAAAGTCTTGCAATCATGAGATCAAAGAGCACTAACAACGAAGCTTGTACTACAAACAATGAAACCTTAAGAATATGAAAGCTTGTCTTGTTCACAAAGTCTAAGTAACAAGAAGCCTTTATACGAAAGCTCAATTTCCAAAAGTAAGAAGATCTTAAACCTCTGAAACTGTGTTACGAAACCCCAAAGACTATATTTTAAAACCTTTGAAACTGAGATACTGGTTTGTGCTTAAATACACATACCTTTATCTCAATAAAACGAGCTTAAATGACTAAAAACGGACATAAAATGCCAAATATATGCTTGTTTTGTGTTGTGTACTGTGCAGGTATCAGATATCAACAAAAAGACAAAAACAAGGCAAAAATCAGACAAAACCGAGCATAAGATTGAAAAGAAAATCCAAAGCCGAGGACATTTTGTAAACCGGCCCAAATAATAATAAAAAGAATCGGCCCAAGAAAGAAGCCCAAATAAGGACTTAACGACTGTTAGTCTCTACACCAGAAACATATCACATCGTTAGTCCTCAAGCCATGACATCGTTAGTCCCTACACTAACGCTCGTTACCCGCTTCATCTTCATTTGAAAGTATAATAAAATATGAGCCAAAAAATGGCGCATTAAATGGTCAAAGTCAAAGCAATTAATGTGCAGTTTCAAATTAAATGGGAAATGTCAAAGCAATAAATGGGCGGTTTTAAGTTGATTGGCTGTGATTATTGCTTTCCATAAACAATTTTAGAAGGTTTTGAAGATGATTGATAGTCTTTTCTCACAAGATGCACAACATTCCCCTTTAAATAGGGATGCAAATCACACATTGAAAATCATCTAGGAGTAGTGTAGCTCTGTTTTAAATTATTTACAGTTTTTAAAGCTTTTTCTTATTCTAGTTTTCCTGTAATTCACTTTTTTGTATGCAAATTCTCTTCTTAAGTTTTGGATTCCTTTTGATTTGTATCGAAGATTGGTTCGATTGATGTTCGGTTTGTTGAATTGATGGTTCGATGTATCTTTTAGTAGCAACAGTTCTTTGTGAGGCATGATTTGATTCATCGATTATATTTCTGTAACGAATTTATAGTCCATAGATTAGATTTGAATTTCTGTTTTGTTACAGATTTGTAGTTGGAAAGCAGTAGGCACAAAAAGGGAACATTCATTCACGCAGTTGATATCATCTTTTCAATATTTCATTTCTGTCTTTCAATTTCGAACAGTAGGATAATTTTTGGATTATAGAGCGACAATTTGGAGTTTTGTCCTTTTCCCTTTTTTGATTTAATTAGGAATAGTGGCATATGTGATTTGGTTTATCGGTTTGATTTGGCTCGTGGTTTATGGATGCGGGGTTAAAGTTTATGGAGCGGGTCTCATCTCGTTATTTTTGCACTCTTTATCATATTTGGTATATCTCTTCTCTTAGCCTCTTTATTTTTAGCATGATAGTTGTAATTGCCATGTTTATTTTTGCGATTATTATTAGGGTTAAAATTTAATTTAGTTGCTTAATTTGTCGCGTTTTTTAATTCCGTTAACGTTTTTAATTTAGAATCGTAATTGCCTTAATTGTTAAATTGCCTTTATTATGCTTTTATATTTTGTCAGTAGATATAGAAACAAATCAAAAATCTTTGAACTATTCAAAATCCTGATCAAAAACTTCAACAAAAAGTTCAATTCACGCCTCGTCGGAACAAAAACGACCCGAGAAACGACTAGAAGGGGTTACTTTCGAAGTCGATACCTCCATAATTATATTTTATTTGTGAGTTGGTTTATCGCTTTGGGAATTTGCTGATTTACCTATATTATATATATATATATATATACACACACACACACACACACACACACACACACACACACACACACACACACACACACACACACACACACTGTTGACATTGATCAATTTTTGGCGCCGCTGCCAGGGAGGCTGTGTTACGAATTTTAAGTTATCGTTTGAAGATTGTTTTTTGAAGATCATTCCTCAGAAGTTATTCTTGTTTTTGTGAATATTTTCGTATAAAAAAATACAAAAATATTATAAAGTAATCAAAAATCCAAAAAATTAAAAAAACTACAAAAGAAAGCGAGTTGTCAATTCTTAAATCGGCTCACCTTTAGGATTACAAACTATAAGAGAGGTATAAGGAGGGTTGAGCCAACGAACTTCGACCCGAAAGGAAAAGGTTTTTAAAATGCTTCGCGCTTACCCGCTCCTCCGCTTCTTTGTGCATTTTTTAGAGAGCTACCGTGTGCAATTTGACTTCCGGTTACCAAAAATATTGTGTTTGTTTTTAATAAATAAAAAAATTCTCAAAAAAATTATTCTTTATCTCCCAATGGTTTTATTCTCATGGAATCATCCGACCAATTCATATGTTTCTTCTGTGGAAGTCTGAGTGATGAATATAGATGTCCATGTTCTACTTGTGAGTTATGTGGGAACGACGCTCATTAGGGTTACGATTGTCCATCACAAGTTCTGTTTGTTTACAATCAGGACCCGTGTTTCAATCAAAACCTTGATAATTTTCCACAAACTTCACCAAGTTTTCCACAACAATATCTTTGTTGTGAAGACTGCGAGGGTCCTCATGCGACTTTTGAGTGTCAATCGATGAATCAAAATTTCTATGAGCCCAATTTTTGCTATAATTCTAATTCTTCCAGTTTTGACCAATTCCAACCCCCGCAGTATCCCGTCATTCATCAACCTCGTCAGGAAATGAGTACGGAAATGTTGCTTGCTAAAGAGAAACTAATAAAAGCTATATGAACATGTTTGAAAAATAATAATCAACCTCCTGAAGAAAAGAGTATTGCAGTATTGCTAGCTGAGGAGAGTATTCTTATAGTTATGCAAACTTTGGAAGAAAAGCAGATTGATACAGAAAGTATGCAAGAATTGTTGCTTTAATTCTCTAAAGATTTACCAACTCTTGGTAATACTTCAAATCAACTAAAGCAGGAAGAGCATGATAGTTCTCAATATTGGTTCGATTGACGTTCGGTTTGTTGAATTGATGGTTCAATGTATCTTTTAGTAGCAGCAGTTCTTTGTGAGGCATGATTTGATTCATTGATTATATTTCTGGAACGAATTTATGGTCCATAGATTAGATTCGAATTTGTGGTTTTGTTACAGATTTGTAGTTAGAAAGCAGTAGGCACAAAAAGGGAACATTCATTTACGCAGTTGATATCATGTTTTCAATATTTCATTTCTGTCTTTCAATTTCGAACAGTAGGATAATTTTTGGATTATAGAGCGGCAATTTAAAGTTTTATCCTTTTCCCTTTTTTTGAATTAATTAGGAGTAGTGGCATATGTGATTTGGTTTATCGGTTTGATTTGGAACCTTGATATATATATATATATACTACTGACATTGATCAGATACGAAACCTTCAAAGTCAAAAACTGAATTACAAAACCTTTAGAAATATGAAACCTTGATATATGAAACCCTTAGAGATGAAACTGTGTTCCGAAACCTTTCATATGAAACCTGTGATACAAAACCTTTAGAATACGAAACCAAGACCAAGTTCTTGATATGAAACCTCAATTACGAAACCACAGAATATGAAAGCTCCACAGAATATGAAACCTTGAAACAGTTACCGAAAGCTCCAATATTCGAAACCTTTACTTTTGTAAATTCCAAATTTCCACTACTTCCTTAAAAATTATGAAACCTCAACTTTCATAAACTCTTTGCTACGAAACTATCAAGAAACTTATAAATCTGATTCCTGCAGTGTAAAGTGATACTATATGATGTTATTTTTTCAAATTTACAAAGTTCTAAGTTCCGATAGCTAATTACTGGTTTACAAAAGCTATTGACTGGTTTCCGAAAGTTGGTGTACTTACGTATGACAGTTACCGAAAGCTCAAGCTACATTACGAAAGCTCAAACTATGATACGAAAGCAGATTTCCTGCCTAAAACAGTTACCGAAACCTGATTTCAAGAGTATGAAAGTTATTAAAACTTCTAAAAACAGTTTCCGAAACCTGTTATCTATGTTATGAAAGTAATTTAAGCACAAAAACAGTTACCGAAACTAGTTTTCATCATTACGAAAGCTATCAAATTCAATTATTTTCAATCAAAATCAACTTTAAATGAATAATTTTTGTATAATAGCTATTAAATCCACAATTTGATGTTTCCAAAAGTTAATAATAGCGTTTTAAGATCAAAATCACGTCAAATAGTCAATCTAATATCCAAATTATACGAAACTTACCTGTTTCTTAGTTCCGAAAACTCCTAGATTAAAAAATCACACAATTAAGCTTAATTTGATGCATGAAAACACAAACTAGATCTCTCCTGGTGATAGATACCACTTGTTATATGAAATGTTTGCACTATAGTATCATACGAAAGATATGTGACTAAGAGATAGGAGCTAGAGAGTATTTTTCATCATTTTTAAAGTTTTCATTCAAAGGAAAAACAGAAGGGAGGTTGGGAGAAGTGATTACAAAAACATAAAGAGACTTGTATAAACACCCCTACTAAATGAGTATTTATACTTATTGACTTACCCTATCTATTTTTTCTACTTTACTCAAACCTTGGTCAATATCACACTTAAGTTTGACCAAGATAGACATTATTACAATATAATTACCATCTAAACTTTAAACTTTACAATGACCAATTTTATTTAATAATAAACAATTTTCTTATTCCTAACACAGTGACACATTTTGAAGTATTAAAGAATCTCCTAGAGTAATGTCCTTTCCATAACCCCTGTCATTATCGACTTTGTAATAAATTGTGCCAGATATTGTACCAGAGTCGCTATGAGATCGCCAAGAGCATTCGGATTACAAGAATTGATTATTGCAACAACTTGCTCAAGTTTCCCAGTACCAACATAGTTCTTTGTCGGTGCAACATTGACTAGGATCTCCTTTATGTTTTAACGATGACAAATAAACGTTCCCAAAACGTAAAACAACAAATGCTAGCCAAATTCGTAAAAATAAATTTTGTGATTCTAGCACGCTGGGCGCGCGTCATCGCGCCACTTGCGTTATCCGTTTTTATAGATTTATTTTTGTCGGCTTTCCTCTTACCCGGCACATGTGGAAACTTCAATAAAAGTATGTATATGATATTTGAGTATTTAGGAATACTCCAAATGAGGTTTAGACTTAGAGAGGAGCAAAAAAGAATCCTCCTATTTTTCATCAAAACGACAACTCAAATATTTTATTAAACGCCTCTAGCCAAGGCCGAAACTTCTTTCTGCAGAAACCATGTTATATCTAAACACTTAACCAATCAATGAAGAACTAGAGAGAGAAAGGATGGAAGGAAGGTTTCTAGAGAAAGAAAGAAAAGAGATAATATTAGATTATTAGTGTGTGTGAGAAATGAAACCATCCAACACCCTCTCTAAGCTATGGAGAGAGTATTTATACAAACATAAGCCACGACCCACTTAAGCCATAATGGGCTTTCTATGGGCTTTGGCCTATCTAGCTTACTAATGTTCCAAAAAGTATCTATGACCTACGAGCTACGTATTCTATGAGTGACCGAGTCTTTTCTCGATTTCTAACAATCTCCCCCTAAGGGAGGTTACTTTAATTTACAAAATCTTAAGCTCTACATTCTATGAATTACTTCGGTCTTTGCTCCTGGTCTTGAATCTTGTCATTCATCTTGTGATATGTGTAGTGATCTTTAGACTTTTCTTAAGCTTGTTCCTTTAAGCTTGACTTGCATGTGATCTTTGAGCTTCTTGAGATCATCAACCAAATATAATCTCTTATCATCATCTTGTGATGTTTTGCCATCTTATGTACTTGTGACTTTTGGACCGACATGCTTATACTTGTCTTATTCTTGAAAGCTTGTATTTTCATCTTTCTTAAAGTTCCTTAACTTTAACACTTCGTTACTTCAAGAAGGATGTGCGGTATCAGAGTAGTAGAAGTCTTGAAATATGTACTTGAGCTTTCATAATGTCTTTACATTGGTCGATCGAGTATGAGCATGTGGCTATGAATCTTGACTTGTCTTGAATCAGCTGCGGCCACCATCAGGAATACCTGCATGAATGGGTTAGTGATAAACAACATATATGGATGAAAGTGTCTTTGTTACTTCATCGAATACGGTTATAATAACCACGGTTCCCCGTTAATCAATATAAATACTGCATGTGATCAGGTAGAATTCCAAAGAATCTCCTTGATAGGGTTTCACAGCTGCACTAGCGGTTCTCATTATCAGAGCGTCTCAAAGCAGACAACATGGTATGAGTGAACCAGAGAGACAAAGTCTTACCGATTGAATTAAAAATTGATTTAAAAATCAATCGGCGTGTCACTTGCTAAAGTGGTTTTGCGACACATCGAGAGTTTTGAGCATTTAAAAATTCGTCAATCGTCAATTTATAGTCTGGACTGAATTGATATCTAGTATCACAAGTTTGATCCATATAGGATCTCACAATTCACCTACCGCAGAGCTTGTTTGATGTTGGCTCTGGAAGGATTTCCATCATTATTGTGAATACTTAGGTATCACTCTGATGTTCTAGAAAAATCACAAGGATAATGCGTAGGACTCTTAAGATATCACTTGTTTTCATAGTGTATGAAAAACAAATATATTGGAATAGTGTCCCAGTGAGATTTATGGATGATTTCTTTATGGCTCTAGACTCAATAGTGCACTTTAGTTTTAGTAATCAGAGGCTGGTGCAGACTACCACCTTTTCAATACCAACTAACTTAGAGTGAGAAAGTCGATAGAAATGTGTGTAATCTCCGTGAGAAATGAAACAAGAGTCTTTTAAGAGACCTTGAGTGGCTAAGGAGGGTTGTGCATCGCATCACTGGGTCCATGATAACTATCTTCAATACCACACAATAGCTTAGTGTTTCTGATAGCATATGTATTGACCCGGTTTCTGCCTAAGTGTAAGGAGGGATTCTTTCTTTTCACCCTTTATCTTAACTTTTCTTTTTCCTTCTTCAACCCTTCAATTCTTACCAAGATTTCATCGCTAACGCCTTATTGGGTTTGTTCCAGTGCTAGCTCTGTCTTAGTCTGCATTTTTCCCTTTTCTCACCTTTTCTCCTTTTAATCATACCTAAGGACTTCTATTCTATCTAATGGATTGTCCCTGGGTAGACCCTCCGGTTCTAGCTGGATCGTAGGAACGAACACCTATACCTAACCACCTTATAACTCCAATAAATTAAATACATGGTCGGTCTTTTGGTATTGTTCACAGCCTTAAGGACATTTGAAAAACATTGATTTAGGTACTTTGTGAAAAAAATCAAAACATTTATTACCTCGATGGTTTTTAACTTTCAAAATTGCCCCCTGCATATGTGCATTGATAACCGAAAATGCTTTGCACATACGAGGAAGAAGCTGCACTAGAGTCATTCAGATAACATTTTACAAGTTATATATATTTTAATCATTTTCTCCCCTTATCAAAAATGTCAAATCTCTTGATATTTTGGATATCAATTGATTCAAATATGTATGAAAATTATTTGGGGAGAAAAATGTTCTAATTATATATCAAGCCTTTTTATTAGGAATATTTTGATGCCCCCCTCAATTTATGATGGATAAATATGGTGTTGGAGTACGTTAATTTTTTTTTTGAATTTACTAAGAAATCCTTAAAAATTCGTACTCAAACACTATATATACCTAATTTTAGTCCTATACTACTTATTCACATATTTACATATTCATAAGTTTTATAATTACGAGAAATGACCTGAAAGAGTAGAACAAAATATGACAAAGTCATATTGTCCGCTGAAGCAATCTAAGGTCTTCCTCGTATTCCCTTCCACCAATAAACTTTTCCAAGCTCCTCATCAACCTTCTTTCCAGCAACTAACGATCAATGTCTTTCACCATGATGCGAGACTGTTTCTTGTCTAAATTACTCCATCTCCTTCTTGGCATGACACTTGTATACCCTATCTGTAAGTTGTTGAGCATGCCTTTGAGTTTATCCTGAACTGATATGAGTGTACCATCACTGAACTTGTAGAGCTCATGAGAATACATCAGTCTGTTTCTCTCTAACTTGTGCAAATGGATGACACATTTAGGGTTAGAGTATGTGGTATATGGTTCTAGGTCAGTGATGCTAGCTCTATGCATCAGTGGCCTTGAGATGTTGAGCTTCTTCTGGTAGCTTTCGACACCAAGTTAAAAATCTTCCACACACTTCTGGATTATAATACGTCTTGTGAACATACGTAAGGCTGCGACTAGGTGCACAATGTCCTCGCCTTTGAGGTTGAAGAACCTGTTCTGAACAACGAGAAACAGCATGTCTTCAATGTCATTTAGATGAAGTCGTAGAAAGTCGCCTTCCATGAACTTGTATAATTGCTGATCAGATCTTCGAACTTCAATCTCCTCTAGATGACCATAACCATACCATATGTTTACTTTGACATTAGTCACTGCCAGAATTCTTCTGGTGGGGGTACACATCATGTTTGGACACCTTGTTACTAGCATATCCGTAGAAGGTTTGTCTTTTGGATCTCCAATGTGAAGTGCCTAAAAGACATGACCTAATTAAGCTACCTATACGGGGCATCCAAAAGTTAGGTACATGTCTTTAATCCTTAAGAGATCGTCTTAGCAGCCTTCTCCTTGTCAAAGAAGTCATGTATGTTTTGCCGGTGCTTCCTCCTTGCAAGTATGCCAAGTCATTATTGAAGAAGTAATCAACCGGGACAATCTGATGATTTATTTATTGAACCATAGGTAGTGGTTTGCTTAAGTCAAATGGATATCTATCACCTTCAGGGTTGTTCCAATCTAGTTGATCATTTAGTACTTTGTAACATTCTTCCATATTATATTCGAGCTCTACATAACTCCTGCAAGTGCCTTTGAGAAGCTTGTAAGCTGGTCCTACTAGAATATCTTGTGTGAGATCACTAATCTGCAAGCGGTTCATGGCAAATGCGCTAAAGTCAATCGGAGTGCTCATTAAATCATCGAATGTTTTGGATGGTTTTTTGGATTTGGCAAGGTCACTAAGCCATTTCTAAGTAGGCTTATTATCAAATGTTTTACATTTATTCCACTCAGGATCTAGAGTATGAGGCCTTTTTGATTTCTTGAACCAGTCCTTTAGGTCAGTATTGACAATAGGTGGTTCATCAGTGTTACCTATGTCTTCTCCTAGATTCCGTGGCCCTTGAGTATCAGCAGTTTCAATCACTGTCTCCTCTGCTTGAGCAGACTTGCCAGTATATTTAGGCTGCGATTTGGTTGTAACTTTTGGAGGTTCCAGTTGATTTTGCTTCTTTGATAGGTTCAGTTTCTTTGCTTGTCTTCCTTCTCTTCAACCCTTGGTCTGGTCCAGCAGGAGGGTCTTCATCTCTAACAGCATCATTGGGCTTCTTTTTCTTTTGAATTTTTGCAACACCTTTATCTATGGCATCTTCATCCACAAGTATAGACTCCATAAGGGCATGATATAAAGCCTTATGCTTCCTTTTCTGTTGCTGTTAGAGAACTTTTATGATGTGCTGGAATGGAGTGTTCCTTAATAAGTTCTGCAGTATGTCTCTGGATTACCTTATGAAGAGTATAATCTAAACTAGTTCCAAGGTACTCTTTAACAACGGTTGGAACTTCAAACTTGATTGCTGCACGAATAGCTAAGCTGTGATCAATATTTTTGAGTGTCTTGACTTCATTTTCCATGTTAGAAATTCTTTAATAGATAGCATTAAGGGTTGAGGAATCATGAGCAGAAGTGGTTGAGATTGTTTCTTCTGTAGTTGTTGGTGTTAGAATTGGTGTTGATTGTTGTGGAAGAGGGATGAATGATGGAATAGGTGGAGGAATTATTGTTTCTGGAGCTGTTGAAGATTTAAGAATTACCGAAATAGGTACGATGAGGAGTGGTAAGGTCTGAATACTTGTATCTTTATGTTGGACTTTGATGTCTATCATTGAGATAATTTCAGTGTCGGCCGAGGGAATGTTATCAAAGTTGAGAAATTTAGTGGCATAGTCGGATGAGATAGAAGACATTTGTGGTGGAACTTCAGTATTATATGTAGCAAGGGAAGTTGTAACTGTTGCATGAGCATCATCGTTGACTTGATCACCTGTAACCTCTTGATTAACGTTCTTGTTGTCAGCATTTACCTTTTTAGCATTAGTCATCTCCTCATCACCTTTTCCTTCATTAGTAGTATCTGCATCTTTTAACTCCACATTCACATCATCATACAGTTATCTTTATTGAGAAACGTTCATCAAAAGTTTTTTTTATAATATTTCCCAAAAAAGACAAAAAAAATCATAAAAATCATATTCTTTATCATCTACATTTTCATCATTAGTAGGTACTTAGTCATCAGGAGTATGTACAAACTCATCTTCTTGTGTTTCTTCTTCATCATCACTTGTCCACATTTTGTTCATCATCACTTTGATGATGATGATGATGATCATCATCATTACTATTTCCCCAAGATTCATACCCACTCTTAGAAGAATCTGCTTTGGACACATCAGGAACCCCTGGTATTAAACCAGTTTCTTCACTTGTGTCACTTGACTTGCCTTTTTGATCATCAGGAACCTCTGATTCTAAATCAGCTCCCTCACTTGAGCCACCTGCTTGATGAATGTTTATTTCCCGTTTGCTTCTTTTGATAGCCTTTTTCAACTGAGCTTCCTCAAGTGATGCGGCTTCAGACAGTAATTCAATCCCTTTGTTTCGTTCAGCCTTTGCTGGTGCCTTCTTTTTTGACACAGACACATTAGGAGTAACTCTAATTTGAACACCAGCAGACTGTCTTCTAGTAGCAGGTTTCTTGGCAGGATCATCAACAGCAACAAGAGTTTTCTTCTTTGAAAGAGAAGCTGGTTCCTTAAATTTCCTTTCTTTCTTGGGAGATGCTACTCCTGTAGCGAATGCAAGATAAGTCTTATAGGCAGTAGAGTTCATCATCTTCCTATTGGTCACCATGCAAAAATAATCTCCATACACTTGATATTCTTTAATTTTAGAGACAAATCTTAAGGACCCCAAAATACTGTTAGCTTGCTCTTCTTCGTCTACGTGAGTTTGCTATGTGGTCATAGAAGATTTCCATTTTGTAGACGTATAACAATAATCTACACGAAAGAATAGTTCATAGTGAACTAATCTCTTCAAAGCTAGAAAACCAACAAATGGTATTTCTAGAGACTACATTATTTTCTAAGAACTAATTACACTACAACATCATAGTCACATAGACATTTACTTATAATCTATATTCTACGAATATGAAAAGTGAGACGTACCTTAGTCTTTAGAATTATCTTCATTAATGTCTTCATGATGTAAATGATAAGGGTTCATGGGAACCTTATCATGAATTCCTTAATCCGGAGACAAAGAATGTTTGTAGAGAGCACACTACTTCAAAGGTTGTGATGGCTTAGCCATTTGGTCCCCAACGTTTCATGTATCCGAAGTTATTGTTTCCGCATATGTTTTGCATTTGATTCGAACACATGCACGGTGAGCATCTTCCACATTGAGTAAAGCTTGGTTGATGTGGATGATTCCACATTGTGTGATTAGTGTTAGAGTAATTTGGTCTACCTTGGTCTCTCCTAGGTTGAGGTGTTTTGGAACGAGGATGAGAGTTTTCATTTCTTCTCGGAGGAGGTGTTTTAGACCTCATTGTGGGTTTAGTAAATCCGACTCCGGGTTTTAAGGAGGGTTTGTAAAAACGTTTTACCACATCATCACTTGCAATAGGAATTTTAGTATTATTTATAAGTATAAATTTTGGGTTTGATTCTATCAATTTTTCTTTCGACTCAACTTCTTGGGCTTTTACAAACTTTACTTGTTTGGTTTCGCTAGGTGATCCTTTGGTAAAATTAAAACCTAACCCGGATTTATCTCCGGAAGTTTTTTGAGAACTTATTATTTTCTTAAGTGAGTGACTACTATCATTAAATTGATTTAGCCTAGATATTTCCTTTCTAAGCTTCTCATTTTCAAGCTTGAGGTCTTGACATAATTTACATTCTTCAATTACTTCCTTACCTTTTTCTAACCTAGATAATTTATCTCTTAATTCTAGTGCTTCATTTTCTAATTCTACTTTAGCTTGTTTTAAAGTTTTATTTTTAGCCATGACTTTTAGTCCTAATTTGCATAGTCTACTATATTCACTATCTAAGTCATTTTCGTCTAGTGATGATTGGTCATCACTAAAGTATTCGGTTTCGGAAAGTACCTCATTGGAAGCTTTAGCCATAAGACACTTTTCGTCATTTGTTTTTTCATCTTCATCTTCGTCGCTATCACTCCAAGATCCTCCAACAAACGCTTTTTGGTTTTGATATCTTGATAGTTTTGGACATTCTCCGACGAGATGATTTGGATCACCACACTTAAAGCATTTTCTTTCGCCTTTGCCATTTTTGTCGTCTTTATTTCTTTGGAATGATTTTCTCTCTTCATATGGTTGTCTTACGAATCGTCCTCGTCTTTTGAAGAATTTCTTGAAGTCTCTTACGGCCATGGCGTATTCTTCATCTTCACTATCGGAGGTTGAGCTATCGTCATCACTAGATTCCTTTCTAGCTTTCAAGGCAATAGATCTACTTTGTTCTCTTTTGCTTTTGACGGTTTCAGAATCTTTCTTAATTATTTCTTCATAAACCTTCAAATTTCCAATAAGTTCGTCAAGTGATAGAGTTGTTAGATTCTTTGATTCTTCAATCGCCGTGACTTTTGCGCGCCATTTAGGATGCAATGCCCTAAGAAATTTCCTAACACAATTCTTGCTCGAAAAACTTTCATCAAGTGCTTTTAGACTAGTAATAATAGTGTTAAATTTAGCAAAGGCATTATCTATTGATTCCTCTTCCGGAATCATGAATTGTTCATATTGTTGAACAAGAAGATCTATTTTGTTAGCTTTGACTTGATTATTACCTTGATGAGTGATTAACAAAGTATCCCAAATTTCTTTTGCGGTTTGACACATAAAAATTCTTTCATATTCTTTTCGTGGTAGAGCATTATAAATTACCATTTTGGCTTCATTATTTTTAGCAAGTTTCTTTTTAAGATCATCGTTTTGTTTATGAAAAGGTACAATTTCATCCTTTTTAGTTTCGGGATTATTTTGGATAGGAGGAAAATCACCATCGGTAATAACATGCCAAAGATCTAGATCTTTTGACTTCACATAGGTTTCGAATCTATTTTTCCAATAAATAAATCCATCACTTTCAAATAGTGGTGGTCTTTGCATAGATTGCCCTTCTAAATATTTTTCCGATTCCATAGATCGATTCAAGTTTTAAAATACAATTTATTTTAAAAATCTTGTTTAGCGTGGCTCTTGATACCAATTGTGGAAAACTAGAAGGGGGGTTGAATAGTTTACCGCTTTTTATTTTAATGTTTATGTTTGTTTATGAAAACTTAGATTCGACCTTTTTGTGAATTCAATACTTGCACAATATGAATAATATAAATAAGTAAAAGTAAACAAAGGAATAAGAGATAAGAGTTGGAAAGATCAAA
Source organism: Tanacetum coccineum (assembly GCA_026074375.1). Lineage (NCBI taxonomy): Eukaryota > Viridiplantae > Streptophyta > Magnoliopsida > Asterales > Asteraceae > Tanacetum > Tanacetum coccineum. The sequence continues at coordinate 40,707 of BQNB010006373.1, read as the reverse complement.
CCACAACACAAGGATTTATAGTGGTTCGGTTACGAAGCTCCTCTTCGGCCTACTCCACTCCTCGAGCACCTAACTCGAGAGTTTTCTTCACTATGTCAACAAACTCCCTTATGGCGGAGAAAACCGTACACAACGTTGCTTACACCAATTTACGACACAAAGCTAAATGTCGAGTTCTAATCTTAGCTAGAACTAATCTATCACAACAAAACTTCACCACTTCTTCACAACTTCAAGACTTCCTCACAACTTTACGATTTTACTTCACCACACTACTTATGCCACAACTAACTAACACTACTTGGAAAGATCACCAAGATCTAACTATGCTTACAACAATCATCAAAACCTAACAACTTCACAACTTTACAAGATATACAAATAATTTTCAATTTATGATATAGATGCAACAAGATTGTAATACTTAGGGTGTAATACTTCTTCACTTGATGATGGGAGTATTCTTCTCTTGCACTTGAGGGATTGAGCTTAGATCACTTGGAAACAAAGCTTTATGATTAAATGATCAAAGGTTTTTCGAGAGATGTGTGGGCTGTTTTAGAACAGAAAGAATGAGTGCAATAGGTAAGAAAATTGTGGGGAAAAGTCCAGTATTTATAGGACAAACTAGGGGAGGGTCTACCTAGGGCTGGTCCCCTTAAATAGGTAGGCGGTCCCCTTAATTTTAAGGGGGTCGGCCGTGTATTTAAGGGGGCTGCCCTAGACTGGGGCTTCCCCAGTTTGTCTTTTATGTAGGGGTAATTTTCTGGAACTTTTCTAGCCATTTTAGGTTCGTAAATTTGAATTTTAAAATGTTTATTTTGAATAAAACATTTCTTTTAATTGGAGAAAATGTTTTGTAATGTTTATAAAATGTTTACAACATTTTATAAAAGTGTGAGGTTGAATAATAATTTCCTTTGATCATAAAATGCATTAAGCATTTATTTATTCATACCTTTAAGTAATATATTTGTTGAAATGAGAATTTACTACTAATTACTTGTTTACGTTTAATTTTACGTTGAACGTTTTTATATTTTGTGATTATCAAAACGTAAAGATGTGAAAAAAATATTAGTAATGTTTTTAGGCATTATATTTTTATCAACAATCTCCCCTTTTTGATGATTATAAAATTTAAACTCATTAAATGTAAAATTATTTTTAAACAAGTATTTAGTGAGTTTCATGTCATTTCTCCCCCTTTTTGTAGAATCAAAAAGGCATCGTCGAGAATTGCTAGTAAAATCGACGAAACAAATGCTCCCCCTTGATGTGTGCTCCCCCTCGTTCGAGGGCACCAAGGAATCGAGCTATGGTTTCTTGGCTACAAAAACGAGTTAGAACAATACAAATATTTCTAACATGTAGCAAGAAGGAAAAATATGGCATACTAGTAATGCAACCAACAATAATCATCCATTGAAGTAAAATAGTGTGTGAACCACACTCAAGCATACATAAGGAAAATAACATGCTAACATTCATGACATTTTTAAACTACAAAGAGTCCTATAACTAGTAAAGCTCCGTAGGACTTGCTTGCAAAATGGTGGATGGACAATTATTTTGAGAAACTAAACATAAAGTATGTTTAGTTTGGTGAAGATGGTGGAGGTGGTGGGATGATGGTTGTTGGTGGTTGGGTTGTTGGTGGTTGTGAGAGCATATGTTCAATATATGAAAACATATATTGGAGTTCATCTCTTAACCCAAATATGAGAGTACGATTGTGAATGCAACACAAGCATGAATCTCCATGTGCCTCAAGAAGGTTCCAAGGAATGGGATGACCAAAGATAGGTGGTGAGGGTGATGGAGTATCAAATTGGACATCAAGTGGGGTGATTGGTGAAAGGGTGAGAGTGATGTCCATTGATGCATTTTCTTGAGTTGGAGGTGGTGGAGAAACTCTTGGAGGAGGAGATGTTGGTGAGTTCAAGTAACCATTGGGTGAAAGTGATGTTGATGAGGTTGGTGATTTGGGTATGTAGTCAATTGAGGATGAGGAAGTATCTTTGGTTGATGGTGTTTTGGAGGGTGCATTAGGAGCACTAGGTGATGATAGTTGAAGTGTGGGTGATGGAGTTTTTGTGTCATCATGGGTTAAATCCACAAACAATTGTTTTGGTGGAATGATGTTGATTTTTGGTCTCTTGGAGGCTTTGGAAATGGAGGCTCTAGTGGATGCCATGGATGTTGATAATGAATGATGAAGAAGATGGTGTGTTGGAGGTGATCATTTGGAGGGAATTTATGGGAAGGAAATGGTTTGAAAATGGAATGAGTTTGAACTAGTTTAGATTATTCCAAATTGTGTTCGAGCATTCTGGGCAAAGATAGCTGAGACTAGGTAAAAGAGGGTCAAAAAGCAGAAAAAATATTGTTTTACCCGTGAAATACTAGGGCGGTCCCCTTAAATAGGGGGCGGTCCCCTTAAAATTAAGGGGGCCGCCCGTGTTGAATTAAGGGGGCCGCCCTCTGTTGGTTCCATTTTTCACAGAAAAATGATTTTTCTCAGATTTTTGTGAGAGTATTTCTGTTTTGGTGGTTTATTTGCAGCAAGCCCTATTGAGTTTTATGAGCACATTTAATCATATAACATGTAATAAACACATTAAATTATGAAACCAAAGTGGCACAACTAGTTGATTTAATAAAACAACCAAAAGTTTAAGTCATCATAGCAAACAAGTACCTAAAAATAACCAACACATAAGTCTTTCCGAATACATCGGATGATCACCACACAAGTTGTTAATAACATACACATAATTAAGTTAAAAATTGTTTTAACTACACTTAGCCATCTAGCTCACATCAATCCTATGTCTTCATTTCTTCTTCTTGCTAAACACTCCTTTTAGTGCCTTTCCAAATGATTTGAAACCTCCGCGCATCTCCTTATGCATTTGTTGCGTTTGGTTGAGCAAGGCGGTTTGTCGTTCAAAGAGAGTTTCATCGGTTTGTTCGGAAGCGGAAGGCATTTGGTAGTTTTGGTAGTTGAGAGGATCAAGAGAGTTAAGGTAGGTGGTAGGAGATGGAGTACTTGCACGAGAAGTTTGGACATTATCATCATCATCATCATTGTGTTGATGAGATGACATGCCTTGATGATGAGAAGATAAAGAAGATACGGAATGACGTGCCTTGCCACGATCACTTCGAGGTCATCGAGTTTGTTTTAGGGCAAGAGGACGCATGACTCGATCAACAATGTCATAAATGCCATTGTCAAGATGAGGATATGTTTCCATGATGTGTCGATAAAGACGAGTAAGAAACATGCCATACTGAAGATTGGCGGTTGGAGTATATCTAGCACATTAGATTCTTTTGAAGAAAAAATAAGCAAGATTGTATTGTTCTTCGGCAACAACACAATACAACATGTGAGCAAGACAAGCGGGAAGATGATCCCGATGTCCTCCTAGTCCGAACACATTTTCTCTAATGAGCTCTTCCCATTGCTTCATGTCGGGGCTTAATTCTTTGGTGAGAATTTGATTTGGATTGAGAGAGACCGTTTGACTTTTAATGGTACAGTCTACCATCGCACGTTCCAATTCAAGAAGTCGACGAATGTCGTCAGGAATCGGAAGATTAGTGCAATATGGTCCCTCGGTTTCTCGAGAATACTAAAGAGATGCAAGATCCTATTTATTTGTAAAAACAACTTGACCATTGTATGGAATTTTAAGAATTTGACCGAATTGAGCGAGAGTGAGAGTTATAATTTCGTGTTGAATCATAAAGGAGATAACAAGATAGCCATATTCATCGGTTTGTACCGTGACTTGACTATAGAAATCAAGAATAAATCTTGGAACAATCGGTTCGTTGATTTGAAAGAGACAATTGAAACGAATGTTAGTGAAAAGACGCTCGATGTTGTTGGATTTGTAGTAAGCTTGATCAACAACACGACCTTCGTGAATGTTGCAGTTTTCAATAGGTTTGTAGAATTGGGCAATGGTAGGGGAGATGCTAGGAATTTTGGATACTTTTGGTATGTAGGATTTAGTTAGAGATATATCGGTTGTAGTAGCTTTCAGCATTTTTGTCACCTAAATAAGTTATCAACAACATAAAACGTTACAAAAAATATCAAATAAAATGAATTTTTGTATAATGACAAATGTGGGACAAGGATTACTTCGATTCTAAAAGTAAAACCTAAGAAGTTATCCATATGTTCCTTAATTTATTTTTGACTGAATCTAGGATGTCGAATAATATATATTAGTTATATATTTCAACACCAAGACCATGAACCAAACACTCCCTTATTAACATGGAATTAGTTTAAGCTTGTCAAAAACTATACGTCAAGTATATATCATGTTGACAAGTATAAGTTTATTATTTTTGACTTGATAAAAGTTAAGTAGTGTTTGTTTTTATTCAAAAAAAAAAATTAAACCAAACGCCCCTCTATTTTATACCAATCACAAAATATATATCAATATATATATATATGAATTATATATCTTGATGACTTATACAAGTTAGTTAAGTGTTTATACAAGTGACAAAACTATGGTGATGGTCATTTTGACTCTAAAAATTGATCCTAAGAAACTAGCCAAACACCCCTTTAATTTTATAACACATTTTCTATTGATTCGAAAAGTATACATTTAGGAATGTACATTTTGATGGGCAAAGTAATGTTGTTTTAACATGTTTTTGGCATGAATCAACAATGTTTAAACTTTGTTTTAAAATTAAAAAAAATATGTATGTATATAAAAATTTCGAACCAAAAAAAATTTTGTGACTCAATTAGTGTTTTGATTCAATCCTATCAAGGTTGTAATGTTCCTATGACTATGGGTATCATTTTAGTTATTGAATTCCTAGACCAAAACGAAAATTATGAAAATAATCAAAAATACCCATTTTTGATTAAGAACAAAATTGAATGAGATTAAACAAAAGAAGGTTAAAAAAAAGCTTACAATGGATGTTGTTGATTGACTTGTTAGTAATTTCCCCTTGCGAATTTTGGTTAATTTGATGATTTGAGGTTTGATTTTTGAAATTTTTGGTGTGGGTGGTTCGTTCACAGCAGGTAGAGGGAAGAAGGAAAAGAAAAAATGAAGTTTGGGTATATAATTTCAACAGAAAGGGGGTGTTTGTTTTTCCAGATAGGCGGTCCCCTTAATTAATTAAAGGGGCCTCCCATTTTACACGGCCGGTCCCCTTAATTTTAAGGGGGCCGCCCTCTGAAAAAAAATCGATTTGCCAGTTTTTGTGAGAATGATTATTGACAATTATTAATTAACCCTTTGTTTAATTAAAAAGTTTCTTTGACTATTTCGGACGAGATAGTCAAGACGTCAATTCGAGAGGTGATTTAGAGATGAAATTTCTTGCAAGAAGGAAGGATTAATTTCTTCAAAAAAAACAATTAGTATATTCGATTTGAGATGAGACGAGAATGGATAGCGAAGATAATGAAATAATAAGGCGTAGTTGAAAATATCAACAAGTTGATTTCGATAGACGTGGATGATGGTTTACACGGTCCGAGGCGATCGTCGAGGTCGAAGGGAGTTTGTTTCATCCATAGCGTGTCTATGATCTTCAGCGACTAATCCTACTTCTATGTCAATTGTTAACCACTAGCTTTCTCTTCTTCGTCTACGTGAGTTTGTTATGTGGTCATAAAAGATTTCTATTTTGTAGACGTATAATAATAATCTACACGAAAGAAGAGTTCATAGTGAACTAATCTCTTCAAAGCTAGAAAACCAACAAATGGTATTTCTAGAGACTACATGATTTTCTAAGAACTAATTACACTACAACATCATAGTCACATAGACATTTACTTATAATCTATATTCTATGAATATGAAAAGTGAGACGTACCTTAGTCTTTAGAATTATCTTCATTAATGTATTCATAATGTAAATGATAAGGGTTCATGGGAACCTTATCATGAATTCCTTAATCCGAAGACAAAGAATGTTTGTAGAGAGCACACTACTTCAAAGGTTGTGATGGCTTAGCCATTTGGTCCCCAACGTTTCATGTATCCGAAGTTATTGTTTCTACATATGTTTTGCATTTGATTCGAACACATGCACGGTGAGCATCTTCCACATTGAGTAAAGCTTGGTTGATGTGGATGATTCCACATTGTGTGATTAGTGTTAGAGTAATTTGGTCTACCTTGGTCTCTCCTAGGTTGAGGTGTTTTGGAACGAGGATGAGAGTTTTCATTTCTTCTTGGAGGAGGTGTTTTAGACCTCATTGTGGGTTTAGTAAATCTGACTCCGGGTTTTAAGGAGGGTTTGTAAAAATGTTTTACCTCATCATCATTTGCAATAGGAATTTTAGTATTATTTATAAGTATTGTTAGATATTAGAAAAAGACTCGGTCACCCCGTGTATTTTACTGTTTATTATAGCTCGTAGTTTAATAGTTAAGGTTTCGCTAGGTGATCCTTTGCTAAAATTAAAACCTACCAGGATTATCTCCGGAAGTTTTTGAGAACTTATTATTTTATTAAGTGAGTGACTACTATCATTAAATTGGTTTAGCCTAGATATTTCCTTTCCAAGCTTCTCATTTTCAAGCTTGAGGTCTTGACATAATTTACATTCTTCAATACTTCACTTACGTTTTTTAACTAGATAATTTATCGTCTAATTCTAGTGACTTCATTTTTATTTTTACTTGCTTGTTTTAAGTTTTATTTTTTTTTTTTTTAGCCATGACTTTATTTCCTTAATTTGCATAGTCTACTTCTATTTCTTTCTAGTCATTTTCGTCTAGTGTTGATTGGTTAATCACTAAAGTATTCGGTTTCGGGGAAAGTACCTCATTGGAAAGCTTTAGCCATAAGACAATTTTTGTCATTTATTTTTTTCATATTCATCTTCGTCGCTATACTCCAAGATCCTCCAACAATCGCTTTTTGTTTTGATTATCTGATTTGTTTTGGACATTCTCTGACGAGATGTTTTGGATCACACCTTTAAAATGGGTCATCTTACTTTGCCTTTGCCACTTTTTGTTCGTCTTTATTTCTTTGGAATGATTTTCTCTCTTAATATGGTTTTGTGTACAGAATCGTCCTCGTCTTTTGAAGGGATTTCTTAAAGTCATCTTACGGCCATGGCGGTATTTTAATTCTCACCTATCACGAGATTGAGCTATCGTTCATCACTAGATTTCATTTTTAGCTTTCAAGGCAATAGATTCTACTTTGTTCCTCTTCTTGCTTTTGTCGGTTTCAGAATCTATATTAGTAACTTCTTCATAATAAACTTCAAATTTCCAATAAGTTCGTCAAGAGGTAAGGTGGGTAAGGTTCTTTGTTTCTTCATTTGCAGTGACGTTTCGTTGCGCCCATTTGCGAGGTAACTGCCCTATGAAATTTCTCCTAAACACGATTCTTGTTCAATATAACTTTCATCAAGTTCATTTTTGATAGTACTAATAGTGTTAATTTAGCAAAGGCATTCTCAATTGATTCCTCTTCCAGAAATCCTGATTTGTTCTTTTTGTTGATCAAGAAGATAATTTTGTTAGCTTTGACTTGATTACTACCTTGATGAGTGACAAACAAGGTATCCCAAATTTCTTTTTACGGTTTTGACTCATCAAACTCTTTCATTTTTTTCATGTAGAGCAATATAAGATTACATATTTTCGGCTTCCTTAATTATTTTTTAGCAGTTTCTTTTAAGATATCGTTTGTTTTAAAAGGTTACAATTTCATCCTTTTAGTTTCGAGATTATTTTAGTTAGGAGGAAATCACCATCGGTCATAAACATGCAAAGATACTAGCATTCTTTGGACTTAAATAGTTTCAGAATATTTTTCCAATAAAATAAATCCATCAATTTCAATTAGTGGTGGTCTTTGCATAGATTTCCCTTCTAATATTTTTCGATTCCTTAGATCGATTTCAAAGTTTTAAAATCCTATTTATTTTAAAATTCTTGTTTAGCATGACTCTTGATACCAATTGTGGAAAACTAGAAGGGGGTTGAATAGTTTACCGTTTTTATTTTAATGTTTATGTTTGTTTATGAAAACTTAGATTTGACTTTTTGTGAATTCAATAATATGCACACAATTGATCAATATAAATAAGCTAAGAGTAAAATAAAGGAATATGAGATAAAGGTTGGAAAGATCAAAAACCATAAACACATAGGTTTTATAGTGGTTTGGTTTATGAAGCCCTCTTTCGGCCTACTCCACTCCTCGAGCTCCTAACTTGAGAGGTTTCTTCACTATGTCAACAAACACCCTATATGACGGAGAATAGCCGTGTTACACGTTGCTTACAACGATTTTACGGACAACAAAGATATATGTCGAGTTTCTATTCTTAGCTAGAACTAATCTATCACAACACAACTTCACGACTTACAACTTCACACTTCTTGTACAACTTCTACCGGATTTACTTCACCAACTTCTTTATGCCACAATATCTAACACTACTTGGTAAGTTCACCAAGATCATCCTTACTTAAAACCAAATCACCAAAACTAACTTTACACAACTTTACATGATTTACTATGATTTAACAATTTAGGATATGGATCCACAAGTTTGCAAATATACACATGAGGGTGTTTTTTACTTCTTCACTTTGATGATGAAAGTATTATTCTATTGCATTTGTGGGATTGAGCTTGGATCCACATGGAAAATAAAGCTTTAGGATTAAATGATCAAAGGATTTTTAGAGGTGATGTGAGGGTTGTTGTTATGAACAGAACGACGAATGAGTGCAAATGGCTGAGATAGTGTGTGTAGGGGAAAAGTATAGTATTTATAGGAAAATCTGTGGTAGTGAGTCCTACCTAGGGCGGCTCCCCTTTAATAGGTGGCTGGACCCTTATTTTTAGGGGGTCAGCAGTGTATTTTTTGGATTTAAGGGGGCGCATTAGACTGGGTCTTCCCAGTTTGTCTTTTGTGTAGGGGCGAATTTTTGGAGCTTTTTCTAGCCGTTTAGGTTCGAAAAAGTTGAATTTCAAATTGTTTATTTTGAATTAAATTTTCTTTTAAGTGTAGAATAATTGGTTTTTGTATTGTTTATAAATGTTTTACTACATTTTAAATAGTGTGAGGTTGAATAAAAATTTCCTTGATCATAAAATGCATTAAGCATTTATTTTATTCATACATTTAAGTGATGTATTGTTGTAATGAGATTTAACATAATTTACTTGTTTACGTTTAATTTTACGTTGAACGTTTTTATATTTTGTGATTATCAAAACGTAAAGATGTGAAAAAATATTAGTAATGTTTTTAGGCATTATATTTTATCAACAAATGTCTGAAAACGTTACTTAATTGTTTATATATAGTTTTCAGGGACTGAGTGAGCATTTTAGCAAAAGACATGGGATTTAGACATAAAATGCACTAAAGTGGAGTTCAAGGCATTTTACGGTGTAACACCCCCGAGGGATTATGCCGTAACATATTCTAAAGAAGAAATGAGTAAACACACCTTTTACGGCGTAAAGCCTCTCCTACTTTACGCTGTAACATTCAAATTTACAAGGGATGACTTATCCGAGTCAGTGTTACGGCGTAACATAGGTGGCAAGGTTACGCCGTAACGTCATTTTTGCCTGGAAGATTAGAAGCCTACGCAAGCAAGGTTACGACATAACGTCTCATAATTGTTACACCGTAACAGTTTCGAATAGTATAAATAGAGCCCTCATCTGGCTCATTCAGCATCACTCACTTCCATAACTCATAACATAATTTCAAGGGGTGAACCAAACCCCAAGGTCCGAAGCATTTCACCAGAAGGTCTAAGGGAGAAGTCACTTTACACATTTCTTGTATTTATTCGATCATAACATTCACTGTAAGAACAATGATGATTCAATCCATGTCTATGTTCATTAATTCTTGCATTTCTGTTACCATGAGCGGCTAAGCACTTTAAGTGTTGGCCTAACCATGTATTTACTATTGTTATGATTAATGTTTCCTGTTCAATTATGGTTCTGTTAAATATCCTTATAGCCTTTTATTGATCCATGTGTTTTGGTGGTATAGAGGGTGGCTTAGATCTTGTTAATTCTGATATTAGATTTACCATGTTGAACCTGAGATTAACGGGGTACTAGGGTAGCTTGACACCTATCCCAAGTGTAGGAATTGACCAAATTACCGCTTTTGCCTTATTAAATACATAAAAAGGACAGGAACTCTTTCAGAGGGGGTTAATAATTGGTTTAGATTATAGATTTATTTTAAGGGTAGTTGGGAATTAACCACTACAAACTTGGATTCCCTGCTCGTGTGATCGTAGAGGAATGTGGGATCGCAGAGTAAGTATAGGACATACCTCAAATGCCAATTCGGGTCTGTCGATATTAGAACCACTAATGGAACTTATAATTGAACATTGCACAAGAAAATGTAATCATAGCATTAGTAACGAAATGGTTAGGCTAGCACGCTTTTCTCCCAGAATACTTTTATCAATTTACTTTATTGCATTTACTTTTCTCTAGTTATTAAAATCAACTTTAAAACCATTTTCAAACGTGACATAATCAAATTAAAACTAGTAAACCTTAGCTCTTGGGACGACCTCAGATTTACCAAACTACTGCACTATATACGATTGGGTTCTCTGCCCGTTAGTGCGTGTATCGGTAGACGAGTTTTATAAATTTAAAACTTAGCAATTAATTATTTAAAACAATTTTACGCATCAATTTTACCATCATTCATTCATACCATGATGCATTCTATTTCGTCATGTCACGTCTTCATCCCTGCCATGTGTACATATTCATTTACCATGCATCATCTTGCATCACGCTTGTTGTTGGGATTAAAAGCTTCTTGAAGTTACTGCTGCTTATATTGAAGTTATTACTATTAAGGTTAGAGTTACTGTTGTTAAGCATAACTTAGTGCTACTCATTAACTTTAATGAAAAATATGCTAAGTAGTTAGTGCTGCTAGTATAAAGTTAATATTGCTAGTTCACAGTTACTACTGTTAGTATATATTAGTACTGCCTGTACAAAGTTAAGACTGCCCAGTTGAAGTTAATACTGCTAGTGTAACTTAGTACTGCTAGAGTAAAGTTAGTACTGCTGGTGAAGATTGAAGAAAATATTCTAAGTAGTTACTACTGCTTGTACATAATTAATGTTGCTGGTGTATAAGTTACTACTGCTAGTGTTCAAAGTTAATGTTGCTGGTTCAAAGTTACAACTGCTGAAAGATTACAACTACTAGAAAGATAAAGATTGTTTGAAGAACAAGAATACTTACGTGATCAGTATTAAGTTGTTTATAGAAAAGATCATGGATAAGTATTAAGAAAATATATGGATAAGTTACTTGTTTAGAAGATCATGATAACTTAGGAAAATATTATAAGCCGGTTAGGAATCCTTGGTATATAAAAGGTGGTCCTAGGGCATAAAGTTTTGTACCGATCACAAATATCATCTTTTAGTGTGTTATTCGTAGCTTCAAGGTTTGTAACCCTAATAATAGGAGAGTATTCATATTATTTGTAATAGTAATGTTGAAGCTTTTTATTGTTAAAGTATATTGTTCTTGTGTTACTGTTTCATTAAAAGAATTCTTATTATATTAAAGTTTAGACGCATAAACTTTAGTATTATCAAACAAAGTTTCTACTATAGTTGTGTTAGATTTATCTTGCATAACTAAATCTTACACAAGCTAAGGAATTAAAGATCCATTCAAGTGGGATCAACAAGTGGTATTAAAGCTTGTAAGAAGCTTTGAATAAGAAGAAACTTTACTACACACAAGATCTATTTTTTCAAGAAGCAATGGATTCTCAATCCATTCAAACCATCAAGATACCAATACTCCAACCTGGTGAGTATGATCTATGGAAGATGAGCATGGAGCAGTACCTACAGTGCATTGATTACACTCTATGAGAGATCATTGAAACTGGTAATGCACCCATTGTAACAAAAACTGTTAATGGTAAGGAGACTGTTATCCCTCCTATAAGTGTTGAAGAGAAGGCACATAGAAGGGCAGAGTTGAAAGCAAGAAGCACTATTGGTTAAAGGCCTTACTAATGAGCATCAATAAATTTCAACTCATACAAGGAAGCTAAACCTGATTCAGGCTTAGTAAAGAAACAGAATTGGAGAGTTAATACTGAGCTACAAAGAAAACTCAAAAAAATCTTCAAAAGCAGCAAAATGAAAACTTTTGCTGCATCTAGCAACAGATTGATTGAGCACACCTATGAAAGGCTTTCAAAAGACCATTAGTCAACTGGAGATCCATGGTGAAGTTATCCCTCAAGAGAACATCATCAAAAGTTCTTAGAGAATTTTGTCAACAAGAATGACAATGCAAACTTATTGTGTGGAGGACAAACCAGAGATAGAGACCAATTGAGTTTTGGAAGGCGCTCTTCAACAACAGAAGGCTTATGAATCAGAGGTTAAGGGGACATCAAGCACAAACCACAAAACTCCTACAATGTTAGCCTTTATGTCCTCTAATAGCACTAACTTAGTGCAACTATATCAGTTACGACTACTTCAGGTGTTAATACATCTAGCACTCAGGTCAACTGATAGCTCAACCAACGGATGAAAATTTAATTGAAGTTTTGATTTATTCCTTCTTTGCTACCAACCAATCATCCACAGCTTTAATAATGAAGATCAACAACCAAATCCTTCCTGATGATCTAGAAGCGATATGACTTGAGTTGGAACATTTGCTAACTGACTTAGAGGGTCAAGAAGATTCCTGAAGAAATACATAAGAAGCTGGACACTGAGCCAACAAAGAAAGAAATGGGTTTGACAATGTCCCAGGTAGAGTGATCACGCCACAAAAAGAGGACACCTTAATCCAACGGGTACATGTACCTAGAATCAATCGACAAACATGCTCATAGCGCCTACCAGAAGGACTGTGCCAGTTTAGGAAACTACTTCAAATGCCTTAGTGTCTTAGTGTGATGGCCTTGGCTATGATTAGAGTGACCAAGCAGAAGAAGGTCCAACCAATTTTGCTCTTATGGCTTATTCTTCAACAACTTCAAGTTCTTCTACAAACTTTGAGGTATCTAATGACTCAAATTGTTGTTCATCTTGTTTAGAATATGCAAAAGATCCATTCAAGTAGGATCAACAAGTGGTATCAGAGCTTCAAGTCTTGAGTGGATACCACTTGTTGATTAACACTTGAATGGATATACAGAAAAAGAAGAAGCCAATGCTGCTTTAATTGCATAATGAGATGATATAAAGGATAAAGTTAAGACTGACTATGAATTAGCTCAAAGGCTGCAAGTAGAGGAACAAGAAGAGTTGACAATTGAAGAAAAGTCTAAACTGTTTCAACAACTCTTGGAGAAAAGGAGGAAGCACTTTGCAGCTAAGAGAGCAGAAGAACGGAGAAATGGACCCCCCACAAAAGCTCAACAAAGGAGTATAATGTGTACCTATCTAAAGAATATGGCAGGATGGAAGCCTAAAGATTTAAAGACCAAGTCCTTTGCCACTATTTAAGACTTATTTGATAAAGCAATAAAAAGGGTAAACATATTTGTTGATATGGATACATAATTGGTGGAAGGTAGTGAAGTAAGATTGTAAAAGATCTAAAAAAATTAGTTAAAGACTTAAGAACAGCTAGGATAAGTACTGTCTCTTATGAAATTGGTTTAGAATCTGTAGAAGCTAGATTGTTAGTATTTAAGAAAAATAAATCTGTGTATGAGGAATATATAAAACTCTTAAAACATGAAATCTATTTAAGAGATTTAGATATTACAGAGCTTAAAAGGAAGTTAGAATTGGCTACAAAAGAAAAAGATAAGGTTCAACTTACAGTATAAAATTTTGAAAATTCATCAAAAAGTCTAAGTAAACTTCTAGACAGTCAGATAATTGATAAGTGTAAAACAGGATTAGGGTATAATGTTGTCCCACCTCCCTATATAGGGAATTTTATGCCACCAAAACCTAATTTAGTTTATCCTAGTCTAGATGATTTTATTGATGTGAATGAGTCTGTTAGTGAATTTGTAGTTGAAAAGACTACTGTTGAGACTAATAAACCTAAGACTGCTAAGAAAGAAAATGGAGCCCCAATTATTGAGGATTGGGTGTCAGAAAGAGAGGAAGAAGATGAGCCTAATTTCAAACAGTTAAGCCTAATTTTACTAAAATTGAGTTTGTTAAACCTATAACTGACAGGAAACCTGTTGAGCAAATTAGGCAAGACACATACAGTACATCTTTCGGTTCATCTAGAAGTCCTAAGGGAAACAAGAGAAACTGGAACCAACAGATGTCTCAAAAATTAGGGAATGATTTTAAGATGTTCAAGAAAGCTTGTCATGTGTGTGTTAGTTTTGATCATTTGAAGAATGATTGCAATAACTGGTATAAAAATAGAAGATTTGAAAAACCAGTTTGGACCAATGTTTAAAGGGTGAACAAACATAATTTCTTTAAATTAACTCACCCCAGTCCAAAAAGGAACATGGTTCCAAGAACAGTCTTAACTAGGTCTGGCCTAATTTCACTTAATACTGCTAGTCCATTTAATACTGTTCAACCAAGAACAACGGTGAATAATGCAGGACCAATAAAAAATATTATTAATAATGCATATTCAACTGCTAGAAGGCCTTTTAACAAAATAACAGCAGCTAATAACAGTAATTTCACTAAAAAGGCTAATACTGTCAAGGATAAAAATGTTAATACTACTAAGCCAAAAGCAGTGGTTAATACTGCTAGGCCAAATGCAGTACTTAATGCTGTTAAGAAAAACAAGGGAAATGATGTTAAGGCCTTAGAATGTTTGGTTTAGAGACAAAAGCATAAATTTTTGGACCATGTCTTCAGAAACAATGGTGCATCAATGTCCTTTATCAGATTTGATTATATTGATGCACAAGGCAGATCCAAGTCAGTAATGGCTTGGGTCCCTAAAAAAAACTATTTTTCTTACCATTAGGTACAGGGTGATCCACAACAAGGTTTGAAGGATAAAGGAGTGATCAGTGGATGCTCTAGGCACATGACAGGAAACAGATCCTATCTTACTAATTATGAAGAAATTGATGGAGGATTTGTTGCCTTTGGAGGTAATTCCAAAGGAGTGAAAATTAATGGGAAAAGTATAATAAGAACAGGTAAATTAGATTTTGAAGATGTGTATTTTGTAAAGGAACTAAAGTTTAACCTCTTCAGTGTCTTACAAATGCGTGACAAGAAAAATAGTGTTCTTTTTACTAATACTGAATGTGTTGTTCTGTCTCCAGACTTTAAGTTGACTGATAAAAGTCATGTTTTACTTAAAGTTCCTAGAAAGGATAACATGTACAGTGTTAATTTAAAGAATGTTATTCCTCAAGGAGGTCTCACTTGTCCCTTTGAAAAAGTCACACCAGATGAATCTAATCTTTGACATAAGAGGCTTGGACATGTAAATTTTAAAACAATGAATAAACTAGTAAGAGGAAACCTTGTAAGAGGTTTACCTTCAAAACTTTTTGAAATTAATCAAACCTGTGTTGCTTGTCAGAAAGGAAAGCAACACAGAGCTTCTTGTAAGACCAAAACTGTTAGTTCAATCAGTTAACCTTTACAAATGTTGCATATGGATTTGTTTGGCCCAACATTTGTAAAGAGTTTAATGAAAAAAAATGTATTGCCTAGTTGTCACAAATGATTTTAGTAGGTTTAGTTGGGTTTTCTTTTTAGCCACTAAGGATGAAACTAGTGAAATTCTTAAAACATTCATAACAGGCATAGAAAATCTAATAGACCTTAGGGTAAAAGTGCTTAATGAAGCTATTTCCTACCGAGCCGTGCATAAAGAAGTAAATCAAAAATCGAAAGAACAAATTAGAAAATGGACTGAATTCAAGAAAAGAGCATGAATCACTTTTGTTAATGCAAGGTATTAAGAGAATTTAGTGTTGCTAGGACTCCACAACAAAATGGAATAGCTGAAAGGAAAAATAAAACACTATATAGAGGATGCTAGGACTATCTCTAAGCTAATTTCAAAATTGCCACAACTTCTGTGGCTAACAGTTAATGCAACTTGTTATGTCCAAAATAGGGTGTTAGTTATCAAACCTCACAACAAGACCCCTTATGAACTTTTTCTAGGTAGAAAACCTGCCTTAAGCTTCATGAGACTATTTGAGTGTCCTGTTATAATACTTAATACCATAGATCACCTAGGTAAATTTGATAGAAAGGCTAATGAAGGTTTCTTTATAGGATACACAACCAATAGCAAAGCATTCAGAGTATTCAATAGTAGAACTAGGATAGTAGAAGAGAACCTTCATGTATAATTTAGTGAAAATACACCTAATATTGCAGGAAGTGGACCAAATTGGCTTTTTAATATTGATGCACTAACAAAGTCAATGAATTATAAGCTAGTTGTTGCTGGAAATCAGTCTAATGGTCATGCAAGTACAAAAGCATGTGATGATGCAGGTAAAGCTAGAATGGAGACAATACCTAGCAAGGATTACATTCTGCTACCATTGTGGACTACTGATCCACCATTATCTCAAGATTCAAAGAGCTCTCCTAATGATGGATTCAAACATTTAGGAGATGATGAAAAGAAGATTACCAAAGATCTAGGAACAGAAAGTGAAAGAGATGATCAAGAGAAGGAGAATAATGTTAACATCACTAACAATGTTAATGCTGCTAGCACAAATGAAGTTAATGCTGGTAGTGTAAAAACAAGCATTGAACTTCAAGATGATCCAAATATGCCTGAATTGGAAGATATTGTCTATTCAGAAGATGATAAAGAAGTTGGTGCATAGGCTGACATGAATAATTTAGATGCATTTATGCCTGTCAGTCCTATTCTAACTACAAGAGTACACAAAGATTACCCAGTTGAACAAATTATTAGAGACTTGAATTCAGCACCTCAAACAAGAAGAATGACAAAGAATGTGGAAGAACATGGTTTGTTTAGTTCTGTTCAGCAAAGAACAACCCATAAAGACTTTCAAAACTGTTTGTTTGCTTGCTTTTTATCACAAGAAGAACCCAAAAAGGTAATTCATGCATTGAAGGATCCAAGCTGGATAAAGGCTATGCATGAAGAGCTTCTACAATTCAAATTACAAGAAGTTTAGACTTTAGTGGAGTTACCTAATGGAAAAAGGGCTATTGGTACTAATTGGGTCTTTAGGAATAAGAATGATAAAAGAGGAATTATGATTAAAAATAAAGCAAGATTGGTTGCTCAAGGGTACACACAAGAAGAAGGGATTAACTATGATGAAGTCTTTGCCCCTGTTGCAAGAATTGAAGCAATTAGGCTATTTCTAGCTTATGCCTCATTTAAAGACTTTATGGTGTATCAGATGAATGTCAAGAGTGATTTTCTTTATGGTAAGATTGAAGAGGAAGTCTATGTTTGTCAACCACTAAGATTTGAAGATCCAGACTTTCATGACAGAGTCTACAAGTAGAAAAGGCACTTTATGGACTGCATCAAGCTCCAAGAGCTTGGTATGAAACCTTGTCAACTTATTTGTTGGACAATGGTTTTCAGAGAGGAAAGATAAACAAGACTTTATTTATTAGAAGGGTCAAAGATGATATTTTTTTAGTTCCAGTGTATGTTGATGATATCATTTTTGGTTCTACAAAGAAGTCATTATGCATTGAATTTAAGAATGATGCATAAGAAGTTTTAGATGAGTTTTATGGGTGAACATACATTCTTCTTAGGACTGCAAGTAAAGCAGAAGGAGGATGGGATCTTTATCAGTCAAGACAAGTATGTGACTGAGATTTTGAAGAAATTTGGTTTTATTGATGTTAAAACAGCAAGCGCACCTATGGAAACTCAAAAGCCTTTGCTCAAAGATGAAGATGGTGAAGAAGTGGATGTTAATTTATATAGATCAATGATTGGTTCATTGATGTACCTAACTTCTTCAAGACCTGATATTATGTTTGCAGTGTGTGCCTGTGCAAGATACCAAGTCAACCCAAAAGTGTCACATCTTCATACTGTGAAAAGAATTTTTAGATACTTAAAAGGTCAAACTAAATTGGACCTTTGGTATCCAAAAGATTCTCCTTTTGATTTGGTAGCATACACTAATAGTGATTATGCTGGAGCAAGCTTGGATAGGAAGTCTACAACAGGAGGTTGTCAATTCCTTGGGTCTAGATTGAATTCATGGCAGTGCAAGAAGCAGACTGTGGTTGCTAATTCCATAATAAAGGTTGAATATGTAGCTGCTTCAAGTTGCTATGGTCAAGTGCTTTGGATTACAAAATTAATTGCTTGATTATAGATATAACTTTATGCATACAAAGATCTATATTGATAATAAGAGTACTATATGCATAGTTAAAAACCCTGTTTTTCACTCAAAGAAAAAGCACATTGAGATTAGGCATCACTTTATCAGAGATTCTAATGAGAAGAAACTTATTCAGATGATCAAGATTCATACTGACAAAAATGTTACAGATTTGCTTACAATTTAATGTAAGTAGTTTTCAATATCTGATTTCTAGTATTGGAATGCTCAATCTTTAAAGTCTTGATTATGAAAATGGTGAGTTAAAAACAAACAGAGAGAATTGGTGAGAATAAAAACAGAAAGAGAGATGTGTAATAAAAACAGACAGAGTGGATTAAGTGAGAAAAAGAATTGAGAGAAATAGTGAGTTGAAAAACAAAAAGAGAGCTGTGTAAATTAAAAATAAACAGAGTGATTTTGTGAACTAAAATAATTGAGAGAAATCAAAAACAGACAGAGAGAATTATGAGCTAAAAGAATTAAGAGAAATCAAAAACAGACAGCGAGAATTGTGAGCTAAAAGAATTAAGAGAAATAAAAAACAGACAAAGAGTTTTTGTGTGTTAAAATGTTAATTTGATGATTGAAAAGCTGTTTGATATGGAGTTGGAAGTTAATGCTGGTAACTCAAAGTTAATGCTGCCAGGCGTAACTTACTATGGTTGGGTTACTACTGCTGGGCGAAGTTAATGCTGCTAGGCTTAAACTTAATACTGCTGGTATAAGTTAATGCTGCTTGGCTTAGACTTACTACTGCTGTTATAAGTTAATGCTGCTAGGCATACACTTACTACTGCTGTTGAAAGTTAATGCTGTTAGGCATAAACTTACAACTGCTAGTGCAAGTTAATGCTGTTGAGGGTGATTTATAAATACTTTGATTTAGTATTTCATTCAATCATTTAATCGATTTTAACCTTTGATATACTCTCTAATCATAAACCCTAACTTAATTTCATTATTAATCATCAAATCCCATCACAATGACGACTCTAAAGTTTGCTGATTCATACAACATGGTCCCGTTCTTGGCTAAACCTACTGAAAGTAAAGGGTTTGAGCAAATTGTGGATTTCTTGAATGCGAATCCTATCAAATATGCATTAATGGTGAATCCTACAATCTATACTTCGTGCATTGAACAATTTTAGGCTACTTCAAAGGTGAAAACTGTAAATGAGGAAGTGCAGTTACAAGCCCTAGTGGATAAGAAGAAACTAATCATCACTGAAGCAATTGTGAAAAGAGATCTTCAATTGGAAGATGCTGAAGGAATTAAATGTCTACCCAATGCTGATATTTTTGAACAACTTGCTTTAATGGGGTATGAAAAACCTTCTTAGAAACTTTTATTTTATAAGGCTTTCTTTTCTCCTCATTGGAAGTTTTTGATTCATACTATTCTGCAATGCCTAAGTGCTAAGAGTACTGCTTGGAACAAATTTAGTAGCACTATGGCCTTTGCAATAATCTGCTTAGCAACAAACTAGAAATTCAACTTTTCCAAGTATATCTTTGAAAGTATGGTGAAAAACTTAGATAGTGCTGGTAAATTTCTGATGTATCCAAGGTTTGTGCAAGTCTTTCTGGATAAACAAGGTTATGGAATGTCAAAACATAATAAGATTTATGTCACACCTTCTCACACCAAGAAGGTTTTTGCTAACATGAAAAGGCAAGGAAAAGACTTTTCTAGAAGGGTCACACCCTTATTTCCAACCATGATGGTTCAAGCTCAAGAAAAAATAGGTGAAGGTTCAGGTATGCCAACTGATCCCCATCACACACCCATTATTCAACCATCTACATCACAAACCTAAAAGAAACAAAAATCTAGGAGGAAACAGAGAAAGGACACTAAGATACCTCAATCTAGTGTTCCTGTAGAGAATGTAGCAGATGAGGCTGTCTATGAGGAGAGGTATGACAGTTTGGAAAGGTCTACCACTACTGCTGCTAGCTTAGATGCAGAGCAGGACAGGGGTAACATTGCTAAGACCCAATCCAAGGCAACACCAAATGAACCAAGTTCCATTAGAACTAGTTCAAGTGGTGGTCCCAGGCGTCAAGAAACCATGGGGGATACTATTGCTCAGACTAGGTTTGAGAATGTATCTAAAATTTCTAATGACCCACCTCTCTCAAGAGTTAATACACTTGGAAGTGGGGAGGATAGACTGAAACTTAATGAATTGATGGATTTTTGTACCAAATTACAACAAAGAGTCCTTAACTTGGAGAACACAAAGACTGCTCAAGCACAAGAGATTACAAGTCTAAAAAAGAGGGTTAAAAAGCTTGAGAAGAAGAAGAAGTCAAGAACTAATAGGCTTAGAAGGTTATACAAGGTTGGTCTATCTACTAGAATTATCTCCTCAGATGATGAAGCTAGTTTAGGTGATCAGGAGGATGCATCCAAACAGGGGAAGAAAATTCATGCATTGATGCTAATGAAGACATCACCTTGGATAGTACTCATTTTGATATTGATCATGATATGTTTGGAGTGCATGATCTTGATGGTGATGAGGTGGTTGTTGAACATATGGATGCTTCAGTTGGTGAGAAAGTGTTTGTTGCAAAGCAAAGTGAAAAAGTTGTTAAAGAAGTAGTTAGTACTGCTAAAGTTAGTGCTGCTACAATAAATGAAGATGAAATGACTTTGGCTCAAGCACTAGCAGAATTGAAAGGTGCTGCTAAGGTTACTACTGCTACAACAACAACTACTCAAGGAATTCTTCTTCAAGAGCCAAGTGAAACAAGAACAAGAACAACAACACCAACACCAATAACTTCTTTAAAGGACAAAGGTAAAGGAATCATGGTTGAAGAACCTTTAAAGATGAAAAAGAAAGATCAAGTCCTCTTCGATGAACAAGAATCTATAAGGTTACAAGCTCAATTTGATAAGGAAGAGAGGATTGCAAGAGAAAAAGAAGAAGCCAATGCTGCTTTAATTGCACAATGGGATGATATACAGGATAAAGTTGAGTCTGACTATGAATTAGCTCAAAGGCTGCAAGCAGAGGAACAAAAAGAGTTGACAATTGAAGAAAAGTCTAAACTATTTCAACAACTCTTGGAGAAAAGGAGGAAACACTTTGCAGCTAAGAGAGCAGAAGAAAGGAGAAATAGACCACCACAAAAGCTCAACAAAGGAGTATAATGTGTACCTATCTAAAGAATATGGCAGGATGGAAGCCCAAAGATTTAAAGACCAAGTCCCTTGCCACTATTTAAGACTTATTTGATAAAGCAATGAAAAGGGTAAACATATTTGTTGATATGGATACATAATTGGTGGGAGGTAGTGAAGTAAGAAAAAAAGGCAGCGAAACAAGAGAAGAGAGCAGTTCTAAAAGAGCGAGAGATGAGCTAGAGCATGAGAAGGAAAAGAAGCCAAAGGTGGATGATGATAAAGAGAGAGAAGAACTTCAACAATGCTTTAAGATTGTTACAGAAGAAGATGTTGCAATTGATGCTATACCTTTAGTTACCTAGCCTACAGTTATTCTTGATTACAAGATTTACAAAAAAGGAAGCAAGGCTATTATGAAATAATGAGAGCTGATAGAAGTTCCAAGATGTACTTATTGTTTAGTCAGCTGATCAAAAGCTTTGACAGAGAAGATTTTGAAACTTTGTGGAGGTTAGTTAAAGCTAATCATAGGAATACAATGTTGATCCCACTTGAATAGATCTTGCTTAGCTTGTAAAAGGCTTAGGTTTATTGAATAAATCCAAGACAACTATAGTAGAAACTTTGATTAAATATATCAAAGTTTATGCGAAATCTAGTCTATGATACTAAGAAGAATAAACAATGAAACAGTAATAAGTAAGATTGTATAATACCAAACTTTAAGCCTCAATATGTTAATACGAACACTCTTGATAGTGTTAGGGTTATACAAAACCTTGAAGCTATAAACGACTTTATGTGAAGATGAGATATTGAGATACTAACCTACATGCCCTAGGGTCTCCTTTTATACACCAAGGAACCCTAATGGGCTTACAACGCGTTTTCTATACATACATATCTTTTCCTAAAATATCTCATTCTTATCACATAAGCAGTACTAACATATACACTAACAGTACTAACTTATAACTAACAGCAGAAACTCTTCTAGCAGTAGTAACTAATACTAGCAGTAGTAACTTTACAACTAGCAGTAGTAATGACTTAGAATATTTCCTACAGTCTTCACCAGCAGTAGAAACTATAACCAGCAGTAGTAACTTCCATAACTGGCAGCAGTAACTTCAACAACACTAAGATGTCTTTTAATCCCAACAATCCTCCCCTAAACTTGATGTTCACCTTCTGAATCTTTAAGTTTCTTGATTAAAAGCTTTATCTTCACTAGGAGGATGTATCCAAACACTCTTCTACTTCTTAAGCTGTGATTTTGTAAATCTAAGAAGTTCATAAGCCATTTCACACTCACGATTAACTTCTAGCTTCCCACTCAACATTATTGAAAGCATTTCTGGTGTAAGAGGATATTTCTTTTCAACCATCATGTGAATAGTAATTCCAGTATCCATCAATAATACATGAACTCTACATGAATTATATAACCTCCAGCTTATCAATGTGTAGTCTTGTTGAGCTTTCCAGATTTCATCTTCCATACTTGGTTCAAATAAAGTTATGAGATCTCCCCAAAGCAATCTATCATATCCTTCTGGACTTGTTATCTCAAATCTTTCCTTTACCATCCTGTATAGATCCAATACATCTTGTCTGTCAAAATCATCAAGCATTGCAGTGAATATCTTGTAAAATTTAGTACTTCCATCAGCCTTGATGATCTCATAATACATCTTGTCTTCTGTTAGAATGTGTGTCTTCCAGTCAACTATTGGATATTTTGTAGCTAATGATTCAACATTGATAGCTTCATCATCTCTTGGAACTATCTCTAAACAAACTTTAAACTCTGCCTTCTCAGCATCATCCTCTACCTTCTGTCTCTTGACACTTTCATCATCAAGTACTTTTCTTGTTCTCTTCTTACTTCCTTCTGCCTGGCTTTTACTTCTTTCCACCACCTCTGAATCCATAGGAACAAATGAATCTATCCACTTCATAGCATTGTCAAATAACATCTGAATTTCTTTAAAACTTTTGTTCTTTAACTAACTATGCTTGTAATTAGCCATATTTTTCAAATAAGTACATATTTGATTCCTCTTTTGAGCTTTGGTTGGTAGTTTTCTTCTGATCTCTTTAGCTCTAAGCTTTGCAAAGTGCTTCTTCCTTTTGTCCATGAGCTCTACAAACAGTTTTTGTCTTTCTTCAATAGTTAACTCTCCATGTTCTTCTGCTTGTAGTCTCTGAGCTAACTTATAATCTGCCTCTATCATAGCTTGAGTATTATCTTATGAAATTAAGTTAGCCTCTTCTTCCCTTTATTTTGCTAGCTTTTCCTCTTCTTCTAATTCAGCCTCTAATTCTTTTGCAAGTCTTTTAGCTATTTCTTCATCAAGCTTGATCTATTATTTCTTCTTTGATGGCTTCTCTGGTTTAATCATTTTAGCTTTTCCCTTGTTGTTTAGATCATGTTGTGGAGGAGGTACTGGTTGTCTTGTTCTAGACTCACTAGATTCTTGTTTAGTTACTCCTCTTATTGGTCTGAGAGAAGTTTCACTGGATACTACTTTTTCCTTTAATTTCTCTTTTGATTTCTCACTTTTCATTTTCATAAGAGTCTGAGCAATTATGAGATCTTCATCTTCAATAATAATTGTTGTTGTTGGAGGAGTACTTGGTTCAGCAGTACTAACAGATACAACAGTAGTAGTAATTGGTGTACTGGCAATAGTAACATCAATATCATGATCATACCTCCCCTGAGTCTCTGCATCCTCTTGAACAAATGAAATCTCTTCATCTTGGTCTGATTTAGCTATATTCCTCCCCTATTTGGATGCATCCTCCTGATCACCCAAACTTTTATCAGCTGAAGACTCTATCTTGACTTTGAATAACCTCCTCTTGAGTTGTGGAGTTCTTGACTCTCTTCTTTAGATTAATAATTTCCAAATCCTGAGCAGTCTTGATATTCTCCAAGGCAAGAACCTTGTCAGACAATTTTATACAAATTTCCATCAATTCTATAATTTTTAGTCTGTCTTTCCCACTTCCAAGTGTGTTAACTCTTAAGAGAGGTAGATCATTGGACTGTTTAGAGAACCTCTCAAACCTAGTTTGAGCAGGTTTGTCCCCCAATATGGTATCTTGGTGCCTGGGACCACTACCTGAACAAGTTCCCTGTGGAATAGGCTCCTTAAGTGTTGCCATGGATTGGGTCCTAATTATGTTACTACTGTCCCACACTACATCTAAGCTAGCAGCAGTAGTGACAGCCCTTTCCATACTATCTCCCCTCTCCTCATGGACAGTCTCATCTGCTACAAGGGTAGTAGGTCCACTAGACTAAGATATCTTAGTGGCCTTTCTTTTGGGTTTCCTACGTTTGTGGGTCTTTTTAGGGTGTGATGATGATGCAATAATAGGGATTGGTTCAATATTAGATGGTGAAGCAGTAGTAGGTATGTGTTGGGTTTAGTGGGTTGTCCTGAACCTTCACCCTCCACTGCTTGTGGTTGTATCAACATAGTAGCAAACAATGGTGTAATTGTGCCTAAAAAGTTGTTTCCTTGCCTTCTCATGTTTGCAAAAACCTTTTTAGTATGAGAAGGTGTATCATATTTATCATTGAAAACTGTTTCAAAATTTTCAATTTGATTGTTCAAAACAATTGTAAAAACCTTGGTTACATTAAAGACTTTTTAGAATTTGGATCTAAGTTTCTTAACATACCATCAAAAATTAATTTAGAAAAATTAAATTTTTGATTCTTTACCAAACATATAATTGCAGATGCAACATTTGTACCAAATTCATCCCAAGTAGTTGATTTTGAACTTAAACATTGCAAGATAGTCTGTATAAGATACTTCCATTGAGGGGAAAAATAAGATTTATAAAAAGTAAGTCTATCAGAAAGATTCTCGTATACCATCAATTGAAGATTTTCAAAAATTTTAGTATTTATGAGACAAGCAATACCATCCTCATCATTAAATTGAAGATCTCTCCTCCCAGATGATTCTGATATTACTATTGTCTTGCCATCAACTTTGGCACGCATTTGTCTTTCATTATTGACTATTTTGATCTTTGCAGTAGACCAAAACTGCTTAATATAAGACACATAGATAGTTAGACTTACACTTATGGCATATCTGATAGGGCTAGCATTCAGAAAGTCCACTATCTCATCAAAATCAGCATGCTCTGTGGATTTTTCCAAGTAAGCGACCATGTTATGAGAATCAATAAATTTTAGAGCCTCCATGTATGATAATTGTTGAAGTCGGTGATGAAATTAAGTTTGGGTTTGTAATTTAGAGAGTATTAGAAGATTAATAACGAATATGATGTGATCGAATGCGCTTAAATAGGTAATAAAAAAACCTATACGCGAAGTTTTTTTTATAGTCAAAGAATACCCTCAGCAGTTGTAACTCCAACGGTAACCTATCAGTAGTAAGTAGCCTGGCAGCACTAACTTTTGCCTAGCAGTACTAACTTTTGTCTAGCAGTACTAACTTTCACCCAACAGTACTAAGTAATGCCCAGCAGCATTAACTTTTGAGTTACCAGTTTTAACCTCAATTTTGTTCCAAAATGCATTTCCATCATCAATATTGATTCTCACAAGCTCTCTTTCTGTTATTATTCTCACTTTATCTCTCAATTCTTTTTCTCACTGAATCACTCTTTCTGTTTTTGATTTCTCTCAATTCTTTTTAGCTTACTTTTTCTCTTTATCTGTTTTTTCTTTCACTATCACTTAAACTATCTCTCTCATATGAATCCTGATGAAAGGTTGTCTAATCTTAATGTGCTTTGTGCTATAAGTGCTAGAAACACTACGGAGTCTTAACTATGCAAATGGTGCTTTCATTGTCAATGAAAATCTTAGTATTCATGAAGTTGTATCCATAATCCAGCATTTGATTTTGGATCCATAACACCTGTCCACATCAATTAGATGTAGCTACATACTCTGCTTCAGTAGTAGAGTTGCCAACTACAATTTGCTTCTTACATTGCCATGAAATCAATGTGCTCCCAAGAAATTGACAACCTCTTGTTGTGGATTTCTTATCTAAACTTGCACTAGCATAGTCACTATCAGTATAAGCTTCTAAATCAAATGGTGAGTCCTTAGGATACCAAAGGCCTAATTTAGGTTGACCTTTCAAGTATCTAAAGATTCTTTTCACAGCATGGAGATGTGAAACTTTAAGTATGACTTGGAATCTTGCACATGCACATACACCAAACATAATATCAGGCCTTGAAGATGTTAAATACATCAATGAGCCAATCATTGATCTATATAAGTGAACATCAACATCTTCAGCATTTTCATCCTTCATCAAAGGCTTTGAAGTCTCCATAGGTGTACTTGCTGTCTTCATAGTTAAAAAAAATTTCATCCACATACTTGTCTTGGCTGATGAAAATCCCATCATCTTTCTATGTGACTTGTAGTCCTAAGAAGAATGTGATCTCACCCATGGAACTCATTTGAAACTTCTTATGCATCAGCTTCTTAAACTCAGTGCATAAAACCTTCTTAGTAGATCCAAAAACAATATCATCTACATATACTTGAACTAGTAGAATATCACCTTTGACTCTTTTAATAAATAAAGTCTTATCTCTCTGACCACTCTGAAATCCATTGTCCAATAAATAAGTGGACAAGGTTTCATACCAAGCTCTGGGAGCTTGATGCAAACCATAAAGAGCCTTTTCTACTTTGTAAACTCTGTCAAGGAATTTGGATCTTCAAATCTTGGAGGTTGACAGACATAAACTTCCTTTTCAATCTTGCCATATAAAAATGCACTCTTCACATCCATCTGGTACACAACAAAGTCTTTAAATGAGGCATAGGCTAAGAATAACCTAATTGCTTCAATCCTAGCAACTGGAGCAAAAACCTCATCATAATTTAATCCCTCTTCTTGAGTGTAACCTTGTGCAACTAACATTGCCTTGTTTTTAACTGTAATACCTCTCTCATCTTTCTTGTTTCTGTAGATCCATTTTATTTCAATTGCCCTCGTGCCATATGGTAAATCCACCAATGTCCAAACTTGCTATAATTTGAACTGTAGAAGCTCATCCTGCATTGCTTCTATCCAGCTTGGATCTGTCAAAGCTTAAATCACCTTCTTGGGTTTTACTTGTGATAGAAAACAAGAAAATAGACAATTTAGAAAGTCTTTGTGGTTGATCCTCTGTTGCACTGAACTAAACATACCATGGTCAGTCACCCTCTTTGTCATCCTTCTGGTTTGAGGTACTGAATGTATATCTCTAATGATTTATTCAACTGGGATCGTCCTGTAATTCGGATAGTTGGATAGGACTGACATGGGATATGTATATCTATATTAGTATGTCGCCCTCTGCTCCAACATCTTCATCATCAATCTAAAATAGACAATCTCTTCTAAATTAGGCATATTTGGATCATCAGCACATCCATAGACTATATTTTCATCAATAGCATTATCCTCTATGCCAGCAGCATTAACAGTTGGACTAACAGTATTAATATTGTTAGTGTTGTTGATATTTACATCCTTATCTTGATTAACTCTTGGCTCTTCTGTACTTGGAACCTCCCTATCTTTATTCTCTGAATCTTCAGCATCTTTCTTTTCCTCCTCCCCTGATGGTTTGAATCCAGCATCATGAGAATCCTTTGAACTAGAAGAGAATGGTGGATCTTGAGTCAAAAATGGTAGCAGTATGTAATTTTTGCTAGGTACTGTCTCTACTCTAGCTTTACCTGCATTTTTACATGCTTTTGTACCTGCAATAACATTAGATTGATTCCCTGTAACAACTGGCTCATAGTTCATAGATTTTGTTAGTGTATCAATATCAAAAAGCCATTCTGGTCCACTCCCTACAACATTAGATTTATTTTCAAGAAAAGTAATCTGCAAGGTCTCCTCTACTATTCTGGTTCTACTGTTAAATACTTTAAATGCCTTGATATTCATAGAGTATCCAACAAAGAATCCCTTGTCTTCCTATCAAATTTACCTAGGTGATCTAAGGTATTAAGAATAGTAACAGGACACCCAAATGGTCTCATGATGCTTAAGGCATATTTTCTACCTAGAAAAAGTTCATAAAGGGGTCTTGTTGTGAGGCTTAATTACTAATATCCTATTTTGTACATAATAAGCAGTATTAACTGCTTCAGCTCAAAAGGTAGTGGGTAACTTTAAATCAGCTAGCATAGTCCTAGCAGCCTCTATTAGTGTTCTATTTTTCCTTTTAGCTACTCCATTTTGTTGTGGTATCCTAGCAACACTAAATTCTCTCTTAATCCCTTTCATCTCACAGAACTGATTCATTTCCTTATTCTTAAATTCAGTTTCATTGTCACATCTGATTATTTTGACTCTGTAATTTATTTGATTTTCTATTCCTGTTATAAAAGCATTAAGGATTCCACTTGTCTAATCCTTAGTTGCTAAAAAGAAAACCCAACTAAATCTACTAAAGTCATCTGTGATAACTAGGCAGTACATCTTTTTCATTATACTCTTTACAAAAGTTGGACCAAATAAATCCATGTGCAACATCTGTAAAGGTTGGCTAATTGAGCTCACAGTTTTGGTCTTATAAGAGGCTTTATGTTGCATTCCTTTCTGACAAGCAACACATGTGTGATCATTTTCAAAAATTTTAGAAGTTAAACCTCTTACAAGATTTCCCTTCACAAGTTTGTTCATAGTTTTGAAATTTATATGCCCAAGCCTCTTATGCCAAAGATTAGATTAATCTAATATGGCCTTTGCAAAGAGACAAGTTAGACCTCCTAAAGGAGCAACATTCTTTAAGTCAACATTGTACATGTTGTTCTTTCTGGGAACTCTAAGTAAGACTTGATTTTCATCAAGTAGCTTAAAGTCAAGAGACAAAACAACACATTCAGTGTATGTAAAAAGAACACTGTTCTTCTTGTTACATATTTGTGAGACACTAAAAAGGTTAAACTTAAGCTCCATAACAAAGTATACATCTTTAAAATCCAATTTACCTGTCCTGATTTTACCTTTACCAGTGATTTTACCTCCTTTGGTACTACCTCCAAAGGAAACAAATCCACCATTAATTTCTTCATAATCTAAGAGGTAGGACTTGTTTCCAGTCATGTGCCTAGAGCATCCACTGTCAATGACTCTTTTTTCCTGCAATTCTAGTTGTGGATTGCCCTACACAAAAAGTAAGAGAATCAGGCTCTCTTAGGGATCCAAGCCATTACAGACTTGGATCTGCCTTGTGCATCAACATAGTCAAATCTTTTAAAGTTCATTGTTGCAACATTGTGTCTGGAGACATGATCTAAAACTTTTTGTTTTGGTCTTCAAACCCAACATGCTGAGGCCTTAACAACATTAGCCTCATGTCCCTTATTATCACTTACTACTACTTTTGGCCCAACAGTAGTAACATTTCCCCTAACAGTATTAACTTTTTCATTGAGATTATTGTTCTTATTTGTTGTAAACTTGTTAAATGGCCTTCTAATATGTGAATGTGCTCTATTAAAAACATTTGATGCTGGCCTTGCATAGTTCACTGTTGGTCTTGGGTAAGCAGTATTAATTGGCCTGGCAGTGTTAATTGATACTGCTACTCTTGAAGAGTTTTACCTAGCAGTATTAAGTGTTTTAAGGCCAGATTTCATTAAGACTGCTCTTGGAACAAAATTTCTTTTTGAATGAGGGTGAGTCAATCTTTGAGAATTTTAGTGATCCACCCTTCTAGCATTGTTCCATACAGGTTTTTCTGCCATTTTCTTTTCATTGAAATCACAATCTTTGATCAAATGGTTAAAACTGCCACATACATAGAAAGCTTTATTTTTAAGCTCAAAATTACTTCTTAATTTCTGAGTCATCAAATCATTCCAGTTTCTCTAGTTACCTTTAGAACTTTGATTGTTTTTCCTAGGGTATTTAGCTTGCTTATTGTTCTCTACCTTCTCAACAGACTCCCTAGGTATTTTCACATGCTCATTAGATTTAATAAATTCTACTTTAGCAAAACTAGGTTTTCTCTGTTTAGACTTAAACTCAGTCTCATTCTCATCCTCACTGTCAGATATCCAATCTTCAATAAGTGGTTCACTAACAGACTTAGGTTTTAACTCACTAGTCTTAGCTTCACTTGTTGCAACAGCAAGCACACTAGTTACAGATTCACTAAAAACATAATCATCCTCATCAGCAAGTACCAAGTCAGATTTAAGGGGCATGTAGTTCCCAGTATAGGGAGGTTGAACTGCATGACACCCTTCACCTATTTTGTACTTATCAGTCACCTGACTATCAAACACTTGACTATCAACCACTTGACTATCATACCCTACACCTGTCTTTAACTTATCACTTACTTGAATCTTTAACAGTTTGCTTAGATACTTAAATGAATTTTTAAACTTTTATAAGGTAAGTTTTAAATCATCTCTTTCTTTTTCAACTTTTTCAAATTTCTTTCTAAGCTCTGTTAGAGCATTATCTCTCAACATAACATCAAGTTTTAAATTCTTTATGTCCTTTTCAACAATAGCCTCATTCTTTTTATACATATCTAGTCTAGCCTCTACAGATTCTAGACCTACTTTATATGCTCCTACATTTAATTGAGACTTATTAAAATCTTTTTTCAGATTATCATAATGTTCTTTGAGAGTTTCATTAGATTTTAAACATGCTTTAGAACAAGTAGATACCTCAGAATCTGAGCTTGAACAACTTGAAGAAGTATAGGCCATAAATGCAAAGTTTGTAGGTCCTTCTTCAGCCTGGTCACTCCAGTCATACCCTAATCCATCTTTAGACACCAAAGCTTTTGTCTCTGTTGTTTCTACTATCACATTCATTCTTACAGGTTCTCTGTTCTTGTTTTCCCTTGGAGCCCTGTACTCCCTTGTAAAATGGCCCCTTTTATGACAGTTATAACATTCCACCTTTGATTTATTAAACCCAATGGTCTCAAAACCATTAGCACTAATCGTCCTTCCAGTCTTATTTAGGAATCAGCTGGCTCTCATGGTTAGCATAGCCATCTTTCACTTTAGATCCATCTTTTCTAGGTCATTAGCATCAATTTGTTGTAAGTCCTCATTATCTAATTGTGGACTGTTGGATTGGTTTGCAAAAAAAGAATAGATCACAACATCACTCATACTATCAGTATTAGCAGAGTTAGAACCATGTGCTTGATTAGTACTACCAGAGCTGTTAGAAGACACAAAATCCACATTTTGTGAGTTTTGGCTTGAGCTTAATGACCCTTTAACTTTAGTTTCATAAATCTTTAGATTGTTGTATAGGTCATCCATGCTCAAAGTTTCTAAATTAGGTTTGTTTCTCCAAATCAAGGTATGAGTCTTCCATTCTGATGGGAGACTTCTTAAAAACTTCATATTCATATCTTCATAAGAAATAGTTTCACCCAGAATCTCTAGCTGACTGATAAGCTTTTGAAGCCTATCATAGGTTTGATCAAGTCCTTCGAAGCTTGATCTATTGAAATTCTCATACTGTTGCTTTAGAAGTGTCTTATGGGTTTTCCTTGACTCCTTATTACCTCTAAACCTTTTCTCTATAGCTTCTATCAAAGACTTGACACATTCGTAGGTTTTAAACTTTAGTTGATGTTCATTTGGAAGAGCCATCAACAATGTACCTCTTGCCTTTAACTCATTCTTCCTTGCTAACTTCTCTTCTGCAGTTGTAGGAGGATATGTTTTCTCAACACCATCAATAGTTCTCTTTGGTGGAGGTGAGTCACCATTTACTATTACTTCCCAAAGAGCACAATCCATCATTTAGAAGTACTATTCTATCCTCATTTTCTAAAGCTCAAATTCGCCTAGATTGAGCACAGGAAGTTTTGCATCAACAACCATAGGTGTAGATACTGACTCTATGTTTTCACAAACAAATAGATCTGGTATGTGCAGGTTTCTTCTTATTCAGAGTTTCTCAACAAGCTCTGATACCACTTGTTGATCCTACTTGAATAGATCTTGCTTAGCTTGTAAAAGGCTTAGTTGTATTAAATAAATCCAAGATAACTATAGTAGAAACTTTGATTGAATATATCAAAGACTAAGTGGAATCTAGTCTATGATACTAAGAAGAATAAACAATGAAACTGTAATAAGTAAGATTGTATAATACCAAACTTTAAGCCTCAATATGTTAATATGAACACTCTTGATAGTGTTGGAGTTATATAAAACCTTGAAGCTATAAACGACTTTATGTGAAGATGAGATATTGAGATACTAACCTACATGCCCTAGGGTCTCCTTTTATACACCAAGGAACCTTAATGGGCTTACAACGCATTTTCTATACATACATATCTTTTTCTAAAATATCACATTCTTATCACATCAACAGTACTAACAAATAACTAATAGTACTAACTTATAATTGACAGCATAAACTCTTCTACTTCATGTTGGATCCTTTTTAAGACTCGAGAATGATTAGTTTTCATCTAGGATCACAAAGTAACAATGATATAATATGTATACGCAGCGGAAATAATAAACACAAATCAAAGTTACTTCAAGGTTTTCTTTTATTTAATACAGCCCCAATTCTACACGATCAACTGTAGAACGGTTACTCTAACTAGTAACAGGAATCATAAGATCCTTGAGACTAAACTATCAAGGTGTTTACAAGAACCATATGCCTAGAACACACACACCTTTAGTTGACTACATTTTCTGTTCACATATAAAACTACACGCCTATGTCTCTTTATATAATAGAGACATCATACTTTTCAAAGGATAAGAACAAATAATATCTTCCTAACTTTTAATATTATCTTCTATATCTTCTATTTAAATAAGGAGATCTTTTAGAATCTTCAAAATCTTCTATCTTTTGAAGAATTCTAGCTTTGCGTTTAAGTCCTTTTGTTTAATTCTTTTATTCACTCTGTCTCATCAAATAAAGAATCCTAACAATCTTCCCCTATTTGATGATGACAAAACAAACAATGTTCTTGCACGAACTTTATCATACAACCTTTAATCAAAGCTTCCCCTGAAGTTGAGATCATGGATCTCCTTGAATGAAACAAATTTCCCCTTAATCATATTTCCTTTGTACCATGCTACACCAAGGATCTACAAGTTGCCAATTGTACATGTTAACATCTTCTTCCCCTTTTTGTCATAATCCAATAGGGGGCATAAGAATATAAGCAACTTTGATCTTGACCACTACAAACTAATATCACACTTCTAATCCAAGCCTTCTAACTCCTTAAATTACCCACTATTAAGCACAATAAGAAAAATGAACTTGAGTAGTAGAAACTCACACTAGCAGTAGTAATAATCACTAGCAGTAGTAAAAACCTTCACCTCAAGTGGTGCATGTAAATGGTTAAACATTTTAACAATAAGCTTCCCCTGAAACCCATATGTTAACCATTTCTTGAATCTTTAATTTTGTAGGCTCTATGTAATGATTACTTGATGAAGAAAATTAAGTATAACGAACTTGATGCTGAAGCAGAATAACCCAAACTTATGTCTTATATCTTGTACTATCTATGTGACTTTGAACTTATAAATAAATCTGTAAAATATAAGTAAATCGCAATCTCTTAACAAAAATTCTCATCTTCTATGAGACACATAACCAAAGTAATAGCAAATGTGCGCATTGAGCACCATAAGTTTGTAAATCACACACCTTTGCTAGTTTTGACAAGTCTTCATCACAACATTGAAAACACGAACAAGTTATCTCCAAAGTGTAACACCCACTTAAAGATATGATAAGAACACGCATCCGAAAAACTCCACTTCAACTTTGAATAAGTGATAAATAATCATCTCTGTAATCACTTGTAATTAACCCCAAAAATAGCCTTTAAACATTTAAAGTGAATCTAAAACATTTTTTGTCCGAGATCTTTTGTTCAATCCGAGAACCAACCTATGTTTTGTACGACATCGGACAGTGCTAGCAGTATTAATCTTTAAATCCCAGCAGTACTAACTCTGATTATTATTGTTCATCAAAACTAACAGCACAAACCATACGAGCAGTACTAAAAATATACTGGTAGCATTAACTTTCTTCTGGCAACACAAACTTCTATTAGCAGCACTAAACATTCATTGGCAGCATTAATCTTGTATTTTATGAGCAACATTAATACATATACATGGCAGTACTAATCTTTTCCTACCAAAACTACGTTCAATCAGCAGCTCTTACTTAATACCATGACAAATGTCCATGGAAGTTATTATGCGACTAAAATACTATCCCTAAAAATTAGGGCTTTAAATAACATAACTGATTCCATTCCTTAAATCACGTATCATAACCTGCTGTTAAAACACGAACACCATCAGATCCTTCCAAATCCATAAATCATAACCAAAATTGCCTCTTTCAAATATGTACATCAAGATAAATGATTGTTTAAAGTACCAACAACATTAAACCAAATTATTAAGGTTTTAATCCATTATGTTCGCTCATATTAACATCCCAAACTGCTACTTCTCTTGTTACTATTCAGCAACAGTAAACATTCATCATCCAGATGACAACTTAGAATGAATACGAACATAGAATTGATACACGAAAACCCTAAATACTTTATGGTTATGATTCAGTAACCAACGACCATTCACAATCAAAACTATTCGTGAAGACAAATATATAACAAATAGGGTTCTAAGAAATGTGATTTAATCTCAGTGATGAAACCCTAATAACAGCTACAAATTAAACTTTTTAATCATTGAGTGCATTTGCTGTTTGTTATAGATTCACAATACATACCTTTCTTTTAATAACCATGAGTCAGAAAACCCTAATAATGAAAGTTTAGTGTTCGACTCCTTAGTGTTTTAACCTTTTGAATCTTTTGTCTTCTGATTTGTTGTCAAGACTTTATCATGTAAACCGCAAATCACACATCCTACTTCACCAAATTAGGTTAAAAACCCTAATTTCACCAAAAACCAGAAATTACTAAAACCTTGAGATCCTAGATATCACGAGCCACTAGGCTCTGATACCACATGTTGGATCATTTTTAAGACTTGAGAATGATTAGTTCTCATCTAGGATCACAAAGTATCAATGATATAATATGTATACGCAGCAAAAATAATAAACACAAATCAAAGTTACTTCAAGGTTTTATTTTATTCAATACAGCCCCAATTCTACACGATCAACTGTAGAATGGTTACTCTAACTAGTAACAGGAATCATAAGATCCTTGAGGCTAAACTATCTAGGCGTTTACAAGAACCATACGCCTAGAACATACACACCTTTAGTCGACTACATTTTCTGTAAACATATAAAACTACACACCTATGTCTCTTTATATAATAGAGACATCAGACTTTTACAAAGTATAAGAACAAATAATATCTTCCTAACTTTTAATATTATCTTTTATATCTTCTATTTGAATAATGAGATCTTTTCAAATCTTCAAAATCTTCCATCTTTTGAATAATTCCAGCTTTACGTTTAAGTCCTTTTGTTTCATTCTTTTATTCACTTTGTCTCATCAAATCAAGAATCCCAACATGCTTCAAGGTTTTGTTATGTTTATTTATTACATACTAAGGATGAAACATTAGATAAATTTAGAGTATTCAAAACTAAAGTTGAATTGCAATAAGGGTCCCTGATCAAAGATTCGGGACTGATAGGGGAGGTGAGTACATGGATACTCTGTATTTTCAGTTGATGTGTCGTTGTGTGTAGGTAATTTATTTATCAAGTTTTATTATTTATATTTTGCCTACTTTATCTATTAACTAACACTAACTGGTAGTGTAACCGATCAATTATAGGTTCTTTGGTAAGTAGGGTATCGATCACTAAGAGTGAGCATTAATACTTAACTCTATCAGTATTTTAGTTATCTAGGTTAGTTCTAATTACACCTAAACTAACGCAAAGGAGGGTTTTTAGCCTAAGAGACTGTCATGAGTTTTGGTTTAATCTAAACTAAAGAAGACAATTAACACACACAAGTAGATAAACAAATAATAAAGAAGCAGTCAAGCACTAATGTAAGAAAAATGTATTAGCCAGTTTAATTAAATAAAATGAAGGAATTGTTTATGTGTGCAATGATTGTATTACCTCATTGGTGGTATATCATTCCTAAGCTAGGTGGTACTTCTCCCTAAACTCTAGGCTTGTTTTTCAGTTAATCATGTCATAATTAACCAAACCCTCATAGAGTGTCCACCTTTTATTATAATTTATCTAGGAGACAACATTGGTGAATATCAAAACCTAGCTCATCGAGGCTTTACCAACTTATGCCCAATGGTTATCTATATGCTGGTAGTCCACAGTCTAAATTGCTATCTAAGAAACTAAAATGTTATTTGTAATCCTAAGTCACCTCTTAGTCTACCATTCACTTAACCAAGGCAGCAATAGGGGCTTAAATTTGTAGTCTTATTAATCCAGAGTCATATAAATAAGCTATATGTAGTATCTATCCCATACTCTACTCTACAGCCTAAATAACAATTAGTTACAGTGTTTTATTTGTAATCCTAGATCCAGTTAAATGATAGATGAAAACATATTTGAAACATAAATGGGTATGAAGTGATAAACATAATCAACATGCAACGAAAAGGTAAACAATCGATATAAACAAACCAAACATTAAATTATCATAAACATAGCTAATACCTATAGGTATTAGCCTATAGTCATTGTAACAATACATAGTATCATAGACGAACGATTAAGGTAAACAACCCACTACTCCTCTCTCCAGCGATTTCCCTGTCGACTTTTTTAAACCCTAAAAATCAATTCTACCTTCAATTCTGCTTTCGAATCCCTATAACATTCGAGTTCTGTAACCTAATCTCTGATTTTACGTTTCTTAACTTTAATCTTATTATGATCTTAGGGCTGTTTTAGGGTTGATCGATATGTTTTAATGTTTTCTTTCGGCAATCGCTTGATTAGGGTTTTATTTTCCTTTGCTAGGTTTTTTATATATATCTGCTTTCTAATTAAAAAACCATAAATATTTTGGTGGATACTGTGCTAATCACATGTCTCTTGTGATCTTTTTGAATATCAAGGGTTTGGACATCTTGTTAAGGTCTCGAATCGTGTTTGTTAAGGTGATTGTGTATGCGATTATCATAAATATTCTTAGTTTAAATTTCTTTGGTTGTGCATATCTGCTGCTAGTTAAGTAAGGTTTGTTTGTGGTTTTATGAAGCGTGGCTTCTTGAGCCAAAAAGCTAGTGGGGGAAAGAGAGGTGCAAAGGAGAAGAATGTGAATGCTAGTAACATAGGCCATAGGGGCAGTCAAGGATGGTGCGATATCATATGTTATAGTTGTTGCTGGGAATACGAAGGAGGATTCAGTTGATTCAAGAATGCTGCGAAGGAGGTTGTATCACCATTTGTGGGTGGTGAGACTGTGGCAAAGGAAAAGCAAAGTTCTTTGATGGATAAAACTAGTTTGGGATCGTATCCACCATTACCTACGCAGGGATTTACTACAGCTGGTAATACCCCCGATAAGTCTTTGTATGCTAATGTTACTGGTAAACCAAGTGGGACGAAAGTGAATTTTCGTACTTTCTTTACACCAGGGGGTAATAGGATTGATGTGGTTGTCTTAGTGGAGTTTATTAGAGCTATAAGTGAATGATTCATTAATACTACATATGGTTTTTTCTTGGGAAAACGGGTGGCCTATCGTGTTATTGCTAACTATGTTAGAAACACTTATGGTAAATATGGGTGGGTTCGATCAATGTTTAGCTCATCTACCAGGTTATTCTCCTTTCAATTTGGATCCATGGAGGGTTTGGATGCAATGCTTGAAAATGGTCCATGGTTTATGCGCAATAATCCGCTTATTTTAAGAAATGGCATCCGGATGTGAACCTATTGAAAGAAGATGTTGGTACTGTTCTAGTTCGGGTTAAACTCTATGTTGTCCATGTTACGGCATTCAGCGAGGATGGCTTAAGTGCCATTGCTACTAAACTAGGTACTCCTCTAATGCTTGACTCTTATACGTCTGATATGTGCATGCAATCATGGGGCAGGTCAAGATATGCTAGTGCTATGATTGAGCTTCGAGCTAATGTGGAATTGAAAGAGAACATTGTGGCGGTTATGCCTAAAATTACCGGGGAGGGCTACTATACATGTAATATTGTGTTGAGTATGAGTGGAAACCTCCTAGATGTGCCTGTTGTAAGGTTTTTAGCCATGTTCAAAAGGAATGTTCCAAGAATATAGGTACTGTTGAGACGAAGAATTTGAAGAAGACTAGTCAGACTCGTAAAGGTATTCCGATTGGTTAAAAGGTAGGATTTAAACCAAAAAACATGTTTATCAACTTGTTACTAAAAAGCCTACTGCCAACACTAGCGTCAATAAGAAGAAATATGTGGAACCTACTAAAGAGGTAAGTAAGTACAAATGGAGGAACTTTAAATTTAGCTAGCTAAGCGACCAACTCTAGTGGATCTTCGTTCTGGAACGTGGATGCTAGTAGTCATACTACTACTCCTATTATTAAGAAAATTGACAAGATTGAAAAATTGACTATTGATGGAAAAGTTACTTTGGTGGATGATGAAGGTAAACCATTGGAAAAGGTTGCTTCTTCATGTGATTATGATAGAGAGGATGAGGTTGCTTTAGTTGGTAATGAAATGGCTAGTTTTTTGGCTAAAAAGGATAGCTATGGCACACAGAGTTTGCTTGAGC
Source organism: Tanacetum coccineum (assembly GCA_026074375.1). Classification (NCBI taxonomy): domain Eukaryota; kingdom Viridiplantae; phylum Streptophyta; class Magnoliopsida; order Asterales; family Asteraceae; genus Tanacetum; species Tanacetum coccineum. Next base: position 1,435 of record BQNB010006373.1, on the reverse strand, counting down.
AGTGGATGGAATCTTACGAGAATGATGACTATGAATACGACCCATACGATGATGATATGTATAAAGGTCATGATATTCTTGATAAGCTTCAAGCTATATGTGATAAATTAGATATTACAATTAGGGGTCGTAGGAATAAATAGTTTTCTTGTATTATTGTTTCTTTTTTAGGTCTTCTCTAGTTGTGTTCCTTCCTTAAAGGACGTTGTTTGCCTATGTAACGGGCGAAGATGTAGGATTCACCCTCATCCTTTGTACTTAATTGTTTTTTGGCGTAATAAAATTTATCGAGGAAACACTTTACCTAAAAACAATAAGATAAACAAAAAGTTATGGTAACCGAACGCTTATAGCGGAGTATAAAGATTACAAGAGTTGACATATTGAATTGAGGCACTTGTAGGACCTTCTTTGCTTCTAAAATCGTCTGAGAATCGTACTTGGTGGTTAAAAGCTCCTAATGCCTCATGAAAACTAAATTTTAGGTTTTTTATTTATAGGCTTTGAAAACAGGTCAATACGCTGTATTGGAGGGGTCAGATACGGTGTATTAGGATAACTTGGTATGGGCTCCACGATCATAATATTTTGGAATATTCATAAACCGCCACTGAATACGGCGTATATGGCCTTCTGGATATGGCGTATTGGCTATAAACGTGCTTCTTCTGAATGTTGACCAAGGTTTCATATACGGCGTATCTGCTGAGGTAGATACGGCGTATTCTTAAAAGTCAGACAATAGTCTTGATCTTGTCTAAGTCTTGGGAAATAATGTATCCATATAGAATGATGCATCATATTCTTCAGATTTAGTATACTTTCTTAAACTTTATCATTTATGCTCCAAAACAAGTTCTTTTCTCCATGTTTTGTCAAATGTTCGATAATAACTGAGATTCATATGAATAAGCAATTAAGAATCAAATCTTATAGTATAAAACAATAGAAAACGAGCAATATAAATGGGATACATGATGCTAATAATGTGACGTTATTTGATGTCATCAAGTATCCCCCTACTTGAATCCTATGTGTCCTCAAGTAGACTTTAGATTTATCTTATAAAAATGTATCCTAAACGAATGTTTAGGATTTTTTTCTTTAAGCGTTTTTATTCAATTACTTGCATACAACCAAAAACCTCACGAAATAGGAAACAAAATCACTCAAGTCACTCAACTAATCTATGTGATAACATTTAGTAGTTCACTCAATTGCTCGGTCGTGACGAGTAATGAACCCTAAAAATGTTTATTTATATTTTATGATCTATCCGGGTTTTGTCGATAACAAAACATCGAAAGTAGAAAATAAAGTTTACTAGTTTTAAACCAATAGTTTTCTACTCAACTATCATCTCATTTATCTCACACATCATATATATTTACTTTGTTAGATTTTATATAAATATTTTTTTAGAATAAATGTGCAA
>BQNB010006372.1:83311-94817 GCA_026074375.1 Tanacetum coccineum | reverse complement strand
CTTCATCCTCTTCCTCCTCTTCGAATATTTCTTCGACTTCTTCATCAGTTTCAAATTCACTTTCTTCCTCTTTGATCACCTCTTCTACTTTTATGTCAGTTTCTATTTCATCTTCCTTATTTCCTTTCTCCTTTACCTCTTCTTTTCCTTTTACCATACCACCGAGGTTGAGATCGCATGCTTAGGATAACAATTGAATTAACAAAATGAACGCATTTTGGAGATGACGGATTTTTGTTTAGTTCTTTTATGGATGCGGGAGAGAGATATTTTAAGGAGAGCAATTTTGATGGGCTTTTGACTCCTTTCTTTCTGAGTTCCTCCTTCTCATCATGGCTGATTGCTGCAATGCTTTTAGGGGCTATGGAATTTCCTGTATTTTTCCAATCATGTCGTCCAGCTGTTGTTCGAGTTGGGTTCTTAAGTGAGATAGCCTCTTCTCTTGGTTAGAGTCAAAATCAAGTAACGCCTTCTCAAGCTTTATTTGATAACTAGAGGAGTGGATGGAGATTGATTCGTTCTGTGGGTTTGTGAATGTTTGAGTTCGCTCCCATTCAAAATTTGGTTTGTCCATCTAAGTGTTGGCGGCATCATTGAAATTCCTTGGTCCTTGGTTCGAGATGAACCTCTTGCCTCTTATTTCGTTCGCGTATGAAGACGCGCAGTCAACACAAGCCTGCTCGGGGCCTTTCATGCAATTATGAGTGTCGTAAGGACCATTGCATATTTTACACGAGGCAGTGATTTTATTCACTTGAGTAAGATGTGTTGAAGCAAGATAAGCTTCCATCAAGCGTTGGACTTGATTTTCGAGCTTGATTAGACGGCGGTCAGATGTGCTCGGGACATCTTGAGGTAAATTGATTGCCTTGACTGACTTTGCAAAATCCCTTGGGTCGTTCCAAGTTTTGTTGTCATAGAGGGCGAGGTCCTCTAATATTGCCAAGGATTCTTAGGGGTTGAGGTCATAAAGCTTACCACCGGCCGATTGGTCAATGGTTCGTCTTGTGACGGGATTGACATGGTCATAAAAAATTTGGACTTGAAGCCAAAGGTCGATGCCATGATGAGGGACTTTTTAGAGTAAGTCCTTGAAACGAGTCCATGCTTCGAATAGAGATTCTTCATGATGTTGTTGGAACATTAGGATATCATTGCGGAGTTTTGCGGTCCTTCTCGGTGGAAAGAATTGAGCAAGGAATCATGTAGTAAGATCCTCCCATGTGGAGATGGATCCTGCTAGAAGGCGTTTAAGCCAATTGCTAGCTAGATCGCGTAGGGAAAACTGAAATAAAAGCAGGCGCGGACTTTCCCTATTTTCACCTTCAAGGTCAAGTGAGTCCACAAGTTTAAGGAAATTATCGAGGTGTTGATTTGGATCCTCGGACCGAAGTCTATGGAATGAGCATCCGTTTTGCACCAACCGGATGGTGTCAGATCGAAGAGGTACCACGTTGTTCCCTACGGGGAGCTCGATGGTATTCCTATAGCCCTCGTGGCTTAGTTTAGAGTAATCTCCTAGAGTACGGATAAGATTATCGTCTCCCATGGTGGTTGACGATAATGGGTTACAAAACAGATAACATAAAGAAAAGATAGACTACAAGAAAGCTAATATGCGAGAATTAAATTCTCACTTGAAAGGATTCAAGCGAGTAGAACTAAGCTAAACTATGATCAATACCTAACTATTCCTAGGCGGCGGCGCCAAAAACTTGATGTGCGGTCGTCGTAAGTTTTATAACTCCCTAGGCAGTGCACCTAATCGTTGTAGTGTAGTATAGGCAAGACTCGGGGTTGTTTATCGTTCACTAGAGGAATAGGTTGGGAAGGCTTGATCATGGTCTAACAAAATTCTAAGGGTTGAGAGAAGATTATTTTTGTATTTTTATATTTTATTAAAAGCAAGTAAATCACATATCGGAAAGAGGTTAGGTTTTAGCTATTTAAACTAAATATTAACTACGCTATTGGTGATAAGAATAAGATAAAAGACTGTGTTTATTTAATCATGTATTACTCCCTAGATTGCTTCTCCTAGTATTGTTGCCTTGTCACACTTGTGATGATCTATGTAACTATTTCCTAAAGCATGAACGAATTACACGAACCCGCCGTCTACTTAGTATGCCGCTAGAGCAACGCACATGCAAGGTAGTATAAAGACTATTACACGACCCCTAGGAGTTTACTAAGTGCATGTGAAATATATTAAGAGTAGATCGACCATATTAGGAGGCAAGGTAGTATGAAGACTATTACCCGATGGTATCCTGTCTATACAATTACGTTTCCCTAGACATATCAATAGCGATGCAGACAAAAGCTAGTTTTCTAAGACCTAACGTGCACATCCATCACAAGAAGCAACACCACTAAGATCTACATTCTAGGTTTCATACAATCATAAATAAACACAATAATAGGTTTAGCCAAGCATGTTAAAGATAAATCAAGAACAATAAATCAAACAACACATAGACATATTGAATGATTAAGTAAACCTTACTTGATTAAAACATGAGTTAGAAGAGGCACAATATGGTTTTTAGGCCTTAAAATCATCTCCTACAGCTGCTAAACGAACTAGGGTTTGTACCCTCTTTTAATTCTAAAGTTGCACACTCAAAACCCTAAATTCGGGTTTGTATATATAGGAAAAACGTTGTGACGGCGTCGCATTTTAATTGTGACGCCGTCATGAAAGAGAATATTCTAGATAATGGGCTGGGTCGTATGCACTAACGCCGTCATGGAATCATGTGACGCCATCTTGATCTTCATGGGGACGGCGTCACGTTGTATCTGTGATGCCGTCTCCAGCCACTATAGAGAAATTCTTGATCAATGTTGGTGTAGGTCCGTAGTCTTGTCCCTTTCTTCTCCAAATGAGCCCAAATTACGTGTAATTCTTCCAATGCGTCCAATGGAGAGCAGACGAACAAACTCAATAATCGTAATAATAGCATTAACGGGTATCCGGGGTATCCGCAAGCGATAGATAGAAGGAAAACTTACTAACTTCATAACTATTCATAATACAACCGCACATAATATAACATCTTACACTACCAACTAACAAGCAAACACCGATCAATGCAATCATGGTCACAAGTCTACGTGTGTGATGCCTTTATAATTATGTTGGCCACCATAATTATAATTGCATCCTTTCACACGTATACTTACTTCCAAGACTACACCTCTCAATGATAACGCACATATACCACATTGCACATCTTAAACCACTCCAATATAACACAGAAAGGATGCTCCATCAAAGAAATACTTACTTATATAAAGATAAAATCAAAATGACATAAAGGAACGAAAGTCTCGCAGCGCCTCCAAAATACAAAATATCCAAAAGAAATAATCAATAGCATCGTGACGAGGTAAAAGACGGAATAAACTTATGCTGGGCCTCGCTTGGGTTTGACTTTGCCTTCGCAAGAGTCACCCGACTCCGCGGGTCCATGCCTACTACGAGCATTCGACAAGCGATCAACTACCCTATCTCCTTTAGTTCCATAAGAGGCTCCTTCTCAATTGGCTCCTCTTTTGGATCTCTATAGCGCTTAAGTCCAATTGGGAAAATGGTTCCCCAACAAAACTTCTTACGGATAAGGGAAACATAGCTATAAATAGTAAGGAATTATTATATACTATACTATATAATAGTAGACAAAATAGCTAAATAAATGTTAGACAAAATAACATAATAAAAGCTATATAATTAGGGGAAAGTATAATAGTTATAATACTAAACACTTAGGCTCTAAAATGCATCTATATGAAGGACTCCTAGGTTATAGTCTAGGCTCAACCACCTACTTCTCTATAACCAAAGGCTTTGATACCAATCTTTGTCACACCCCGCCAAGGCGGAAACACGAGGCGTAACATCATGGATATCATCACAACACAATGGTGTCAACAATAAAGAATCACTACATGCATAACTAATATAAAAGACACGATGTGTCATGACAATACCGAAAACAAAAGAACGGCATCTTGTATTAATGAAAAAGGGGTCTCATCAATACAAAGATAATGTCTCACAAACCTATTAAAAACATTCAAGAATTCATGCAACAAAATACGAAACGAAATCAAATGGGAACTTCCAATGCAGCTTAATGGTCTCTCTAGCCACTTTTATTTACTTCAACACCTTCATAACGCTCACCTGAAAATGATGCTTAAAACGTCAACACAACGGTTGGTGAGAGTTATAGGTTTTACGACACCAATACAAGATTTAAATCAATTACTGTGATTATATAAAAAAACAAAACATGGCAGGACAATTAAGCTGACTATTATACATGCTAACATGCAATCGTCCCAAACAAGCAACCATAAATGGGACGGAATGTGTCCCCCGATCCAAAACATGCAACTAAGAATCTCAATTAGGACGGAACGTGTCCCCCGATCCAATGCAACAAAAATAGTCATGGAGAGGAATGAAATCCCCAAATCCCAGACTCTTGGTACCATATCCGCACACAAACAGGTTCATACCCACACCAAGTAGGCGAAACCTCTTACCCATAAAGTAGGCGAAGACCAACGCAACATCATACAACATGCAGCACATAACATATAATAGCTACTTAAATGTCAATGAGTAACTTGAACCATATAATTACAGAATCAAACATTTTGAAACATATTTTGCATCACTTCCATCCTAAGAAAACATAGTAAAATGGGACTATGAAACTCACCTGGATAATCAAACGCATCTTCTAAATCTCTACATGCAACTATACAAATAAATAAACACGGTTACACGCGACCAAGCTAAAAGCTCTAGTCCATGTAACACACATATGATGGATGTCTAAGGGTTTAGTTAACCTTCATGGGTCACCTCCACACCATGCCCAACCTTAACCATCTTACTAACACTTAACACTAACTACTTACAATTAACTCAGAATTGCAGAATTTTAGTGTCTCTTTACGTACCCAAAACCCTTAATGACCTTCATAAATTATACCAAAAATCACCCATGTTCATTTATGAGTATATTAACTACATTGTGATTATCAAGTATTACTTACATGTGTAACTACCTCAAATAAAATCAAACTTCAAAAGTGTCCTAATTCGGATCTGACTGCGCACTAAAATATATCACTCTAACTACCATACTTAGACATGCTTTCAGAGGCTAATTTTTACAGGATTATCTATAGACATTTGGAACTTAACTAATGTAGAAGGGCTAAGCTTAAATCCACTTTTAAGTATAGGGATTACCCTCACAAACATGACCTAAATCTGACTCGTATTTACTGATCTGACAACGTTTAGTGCAACCAACATTTGAATGACTTCCCGACCTTAAAAACCTTTGAGGCCGGATTTTATGGAAATTAGACTCTTTTGGCTTATTCATAGACTCAAGAAACATATCAATACACGTTTTTATCATCAATATATCAGTCATTGAACACGACCCAAAATTCTGCTCAACCCTAAATCAAGTTTTAACGCAAATCTAACCTAACCAATTGCATGAACATGACCCTAATCAAGCCCTAATCATTCTATCATCATTAAATATCATTAATATTCTGAATTTTATGAAACCCTAGTTCCCGACCTTAAAAATTTTAAGGCTGGATTTTCTGGAAAGTAAACTCTTTTGGCTTATTCATAGACTCAAGAAACATATCAATACACGCTTTTATCATCTAGATATCAGTCATTGAACACGACCTAAAATTCTACTCAACTCTAAATCAAGTTTTAACGCAAATCTAACCAAACCACAAGCATGCATACGCATCTAATTCAATCCTAAGCATACTACAATCATAATATATCATAAACATTTGGTATTTTAATTAAAACCCTAGATCCATCATAAGTCTTGTTACATGCATAATTCTAACTAAGTTAAGCATACTTACCTTTTGATTTCTTGATCCTAACATTGATTCTTGGTTTCTTCTTGATCAAGATGCTTAGTTCCTTGTTCTTAGGGAGGAAGAAGTCATCCCCTAGGGTTTTAAGGCTAAAGGTGTCACACCCCCAAAATATCAGAGTATAATGGCAACCGAGGGCGTGTGACTTCATGATTATCATACTTCTAAGCAATACAGAACAACCTCTATATGAGACGTTTTAAGAAAATTTATCACTTTAATTAGGAAATAATAAATTGTTTAGACATTCAGCAGAAGCATAAAATAGACAATACGATAGCGTTTTTAAATAGTACAAGTGATCTTTAGTTAACGGGAAATGACTGTAATGCATGAGACTTCATATAGCATCTTTGTTCTTAATACCTAAGACAACATTGCTAAAGTGTCAACATAAAGTTGGTGAGTTCATAGGTTTGTTTAAGCAAAAAAATGTAGTGTTTATGATTCACAAGATTTCATCCACATATGACCATATAACAGATACAAAGTCATATAAATTGCATTACTATTGTCTAAGCTCATGACATCGAAGCGTTAATATATACCAACAATGAATGATTTCCATTGTAGGTGTCTAACCCAGGGAAGTCAATCCCGATAGATCTATCCATAACATTCGCGCTTACAAGTAATTAACGATTCATGATAAATCGGGCAAGTAGCAACTTAGGTTAAATAGGGACTTAGACCAATCAGTAATGAGTAGTTGTACTTGTATTCACACGTTTGAAATAAGAAATGTCCTCACCCTAAAAGATGATTTAAAACAATAGAGTAGGGGCTATGAAAACTCACCTTGTCAGTTAATCGCCTGAAACTGACAACGGATCAATGTACGTCAAATAGCGACTCAGTCAAACACCTAAGTAATTATAACAATCTGAGTTTATATTCTAACACTTAATGTATGAAATGAATTATGCAAACGAGTCATAAGGCATTGTCATTTATGAGGTAACATTTTATGTTTTCAAAAGGTCATTTAAACCGTTGGCTCTAAGGGTGACTTTGCGACTATAGGCGTATATACAAGGATTGATTATGCGTCACAACTTATATCTACAAGTTCTATATCTCAGGAATATATAGCCATCATTTGTTGGTTTTTAAGTTTATATATTTATTCATACCGCAATTGACAAGTTAATCCTATAATTATCAGTCTTTATTTATCGTAGTTCATTCGACTCGTTTAATTAAGTTATTATATATTTACCGCTAATACCCTTAAGTTTCCATATTGTCACGTACAGTCCCTTAATTCTTTAAAATAATGTTTATCAAAAGTTTGGGTTTTTACCTTTTAATTTCTACGTTTTAAACCCGAATGAACTTTTAAATATTTTTAGTGTCAAAGATTTTATATTAACTGCGTTAAATTCGTTTATAAATTAATTTCGTTATTATTACTCCTAGTTCGTCGAAAATCGTTGTTTTATAGTCTTCTATCTTTTGAGTAAATCATGTTTCGTTAGCAAGTTTACCCATTTCATTTGAGTCTCGACAAGGGACAAACCAAGGACTCGAAAACATGCATGTTTCCATACTTCTTTACGTCTAAGATTTACAAGTTAAATATCATAATCATTATTTCTATATAATATAACCCCACATGGCCACCCTTTCTTTTCCTTTTTCTGATTTAGTCGAGCCTAATAGTGGGTTGACAGCCACTGTTGTGGTGTCTTCCTCTTGCACCTAATGCACCTAATGCACCCTTAATTATTTGCTTCTTGTTTTCCTTCTTCCCACATTATATACGCAAGCATGTGTAATTAGTTCTTCCATTTAAACTCGCATGATCTCGACTCAAATGCTTGATTACGAGGTCTTTAAATGTTGAGACACAAGGACGACTGTGCATTTTGAGCAGACCCAACAACGGCTGCTGTGGTTGCATCCTTTTCGTGGTGTATGCATGTATTTTAATGGTTTTCGAGATGCTAAGAAATGTTGAGTATTACAAGGTCTCATTACAACCCAACGAGCACACCCTTGCTCGGTTTCTTTAGGGCTGCGACGTCCCAACAGGTGAGCCAAAGCTCACTGTGGTTCATCGCATGCTAGTCGGCTAAGCCCAGGTTTCTGTCATGGCCGACGCATACTAATGTTGTGCAAGGAACGTATAACCTAACGTCGATATCTCATGCACGGCATGATGTTAGGGTTAGCATGCGCATGGATACAAAGACCACGCATGGTTTGTACCATGTGGTCGTGTACACGTCGTGCAAAGCTGAGGCCCTCGTCTAGCTTGCCAAGGCTAGACGTGCCTTGGTTTTGGGTCGTACGTAGGTTTACAATGTGAATGTTATAATAAGGCTAGGCGTTAAGCCACGAGGGCGACTTACCGAGGTCCAAGCTTGTTAGTCGGTGGGGAGGAATGATGATGATAAGAGCTCGAACCACTCTTGGCCCCTTGTAACCCGTCGTCCCCTTAGCTCTTGCGCCCCAACGAAAATCCTTACTCGAGCCGTATCGTTTTAATTCTTGTTTTCAAATCTTAGTTGTGATAGAATTGTTCATGCATGGTTCCTCATTTATACGCAAAGTGTTCACTAGTCTCCTGAGGCTATGCATGTGAATGACATTATTTACACATACTATTGATGTATATGATACTATTTGTTATGATTGCTCTTTTCTAATACTGTTAAAGAATAGATGCTATTTGTTGAATTGAAATTTGAAGCAAGACGTGGTATGTGAATGATTTCGAAAGAACGTAAGGTGTAGGACCTTGGATGTAAGAGATGTAATGATAGTGTTGGCTTGCCTATTTTGAATTTTTCTACTGATTGACTTAGATACGCATTTGTATATTAAAGTTTTAAGGTAATGAAATGTCAAGGTATATTGTTTATTTAGTAATATTTAATTATTGTCCATTTATAGTTTTATTTATTGAAGTATGGACGGGTTCACAAAATAACATAGTCGTGCGACTTTGTTTCGCAAGGCGTGAAAAATATGATTTTTTTGATACGCATTTTCTAAAGTACCCCTTTTTGATCCGTAAACAAAATGACGATTTATACGCGTTATTATAACTCTTAAACAGCGTAAAATGTTGTATGCCGCTTAAAGGATAACTTTTATTGGAAAGTAACGATAAATTTGCAATTACTTGCGGTACATACCTTTGCGTAAAATGACAAGGAGTTCTAAATTTTTCCGAGGTGCTACATCCGCCCCATGTTATGCGATTTTGTCCCGAAATCAAGACGTTGTGGTAGATCGTGGGTTTGTAAATAGGTGAGGGTATTTCTCCTTGAACAGGTCTTCGCGTTCCCAAGTGTACTCTAGGCCTAAACGTGCATTCCAATGAACTTTAAGGATAGGTATACGGCTTTGTTTGAGTTGCTTGACTGCACGGTCCATAACATCTACGGGTTCTTTAATGAAATTAAGTTTGTCATCGAGTTGGATTTCCTATAGGGGAATAGTGAGTGTGTCATCGGACAAACATTTCTTTAAGTTGCAGACGTAGAACACGTTGTGTACTCGACTAAGTTCTTGAGGCAATTCCAAACGGTAAGCTACTAGAACAATCCTTTCTATAATTTGGAAGGGTCCAATATAACGAGGGTTTAGTTTTCCACATTTTCTAAATCGCATTACACCCTTCCAAGGCGCGACCTTGAGCATAACCTTATCTCCAACTTCAAATTCAAGGGGCCTACGCCTCTTGTCAGCGTAGCTCTTTTGTCGATCACGTGCAGCCTGCATACGATCCCTAATCTTGAAAATCTTTTCCGTAGTCTCATGAATAATCTCGGGTCCGGTGAGTTGTGCTTCTCCAACTTCAACCCAACAAACAGGTGAACGACACTTCCTATCGTAAAGTACTTCGAACGGTGCAGCTTTAATGCTCGTGTGATAACTATTATTGTACGAGAATTCTACCAAGGGTAGATATCTATCCCAACCATTCCCAAAGTCATTTACGCAAGCTCTTAGCATGTCCTCTAATGGTCGAATGGTTCTCTCACTCTGACCATCGGTCTGAGGGTGATAAGCAGTGCTCAGGTTCAACTGCGTACCCAATGCTTTATGCAAGGATTGCCAAACTCTCAAAGTGAAATGGCTATCACGATCGGAGATGATTGATACCGGTATTCCATGTCTTGCTACTATCTCCTTGATGTATAGCCTCGTCAATTTTTCTGTCAAATCCGTCTCCCTCATTGGCAAAAAGTGCGCAGACTTGGTAAGACGATCAACAATGACCCAAATTGAATCGAATCCTGCTGCCGTTTTGGGTAGCTTGGTGATGAAATCCATTGTTATCTTCTCCTACTTCCATTCTGGTATATCGGGTTGGACCAATAAACCAGAGGGCCTCTGATGTTCAGTCTTGACCTGGCATTTGCTGACATATGTGGCGATGTCAGCCTTCATGTTTGGCCACCAATATAACATTTTCATGTCATGGTACATCTTGTCGGCTCCTGGATGAATAGAATACTTTGACTTATGCGACTCGTGCATAATTAAAGATCTTGTGTCACCGTAACACGGTAGCCAACTTCTATTACCCAGACATAATGTCCCATCGGCGCGGGCTCCTAACCGCTTTAGCATGCCACCAACTCAAGGCATCTACTACAACATTTGCTTTCCCCAAGTGATAACGAATTTCGCAATCATAATCACTTAGGACATCTATCCATCGGCGTTGCCTCATATTGAGTTCTTTTTGGTTTAATATATGTTGTAGGCTCTTATGATCAGTGAACACTACACATTTTGTGCCATACAAATAGTGTCTGCAGATCTTTAGGGCGAACACTACCGCTCCTAACTCCAGATCATGAGTGGTGTAGTTCTTCTCGTGAATTTTTCGTTGTCTGGAAGTGTATGCAATAACCTTCATCCTTTGCATCAATACGGCACCTAACCCTTTTATGGATGCATCACAATACACCACAAAATCGTCACTTCCTTCTGGTAGTGCCAGAATAGGTGCAACACATAGCTTCTGCTTCAGTAGTTGGAAAGTCGTCTCTTGCTCTTCACCCCAATCAAACTTTCTATCCTTCCGCGTTAGCTCTATCATAGGCTTAGCTATTTTGGAGAATCCTTTGATGAATCTCCTATAATAGCATGCAAGACCTAAGAACTGGCGAATCACCGAAGGAGTAGTTGGAGATGCCCAATTCTTAACAGCCTCAATCTTAGTTGGGTCTACGTGAATACCACTGCTATCGATCACGTGTCCAAGGAACTTCACCGTATGGATCCAAAATTCGCACTTGGAAAATTTGGCATACAGTTCTTCCTTCTTCAACAACTCTAGAATAGTCTTCAGGTGTTCTTCGTGTTCTTTCTCGTCACGGGAGTATATGAGAATATCGTCAATGAACACAATCACAAACTTGTCCAAGTATGGTTTGCACACACGGTTCATGAGGTCCATGAATACCGCAGGTGCGTTGGTCAACCCAAAAGGCATAACTTGGAACTCATAGTGTCCGTATCGTGTTCTGAAAGCAGTCTTGGGAATATCTTCTTCTCTAACCCTTAACTGATGATAACCTGACCTTAAGTCAATTTT
>BQNB010006372.1:0-81380 GCA_026074375.1 Tanacetum coccineum | reverse complement strand
TTAAAGGAGAAATAAGCTAAGAACAGCTTATTGAGCTTGTTATTCAGGTCTAGAGGCAAGGTGCCATTAGGTGCTTGATTTTTGAGGTCACTCACTCTACAAGAGTGACCTCTAGTGCTGAGACTCCAAAAATTATCAGGTTACATTTCCTAAATTCCAATTTAGCTTAATTTGAGCATTTACATTTGCTTATTTCATTTCAAATTTTGTTAAATTCTCTTCAGTAACATTTGTTTAGGTTTGTTATTAAGCTGTTTAGATTTTTCATTAAATGAATTTTGTGCAAAATCACTTTGATATTCAATTCTGTCATAAGTAGAAGTTTAAGCTAGTAGAGTAAATAGCTTAATCTCACTAATAAGCTAGTATTTTTAAAGTTCAAATAGCTTAAATAGGTTATTCTAAATAGAAGTAGATAAAATGTTTAAGTTGTTTTAGCTTTTATATAGATTTTAAAGTCAATCTAGTTTTGACAGAACTCATTAAGGAGTGTTTGGATTAGGCTTAAATTGACTCAATTAGTCAACACTAGATTGTCAAATCTTTTCATTTAGCTGAGCTAGGACATATAACAAGGATTTAAACAGTTTTTAGAAGTTAGAGTTTAGTTTTACAAAGTTTAGAGTTTAAAAACTCATCATTTGCACCAGGGCAGTTTAAGAGTTAAGAGTTTTTAGAATTCAAATTCATTTTAAGCAATGTGAAGGTGATTTTGTGTTGGTAAACATTGTTGTACATGTAATGAGTTAGTTAAGTCAGTCTTAAGTAGAGTTTCAACCTGTAATCTTGTTCCTTGCACACTGCATCAGCAAACAACAGCATTTCAAACTGTTGTTGCTTAATACATTCCTTGATTTCTTAGTACAAGTAAAAGGAGTTAGGATTAGGTTTTAAGTAATTCAAAAGTCCCTAATTAGCTTATATCATTTCATCATTTAGTTTTCAATTTTAAGCAATTTAACTAGCTTATTTTTACTGTCAAAAGTAGCATAATAGTGCATTAGTGTCTAGTTTAATTTCCTTCTTTATTTCTTATTTTTAGTTGGAATTGTTAGAAACCTTTTATCTAGGTTGAATAAAGGTAGTTAGGGTAGCTTATTTTCAAAGTTTTAGCTTTTTAGAAAGAAAAAAAAATCAGTTTAGCTTATTTGAAAAAAGCTCAAAACAGTTTTAAGTCAAAACTTGCACTTTTTCAGCTACATTTTCTTGCTAAATTTGTTAATTCCTAGCTAGTTTTAGTTTAGATATCCTTAGGTCACATCTTGAGCTACAATAAGCTTCTTTTGTTTTCAATTTTCATCTATTAATAAGCAAGAAATAAGCAAATTTCTAGAATAGCTCTTAAACACCAACTTTCTGTGACAGATTCTTAAGGGCTTATTTTCTAGCTTATTATTTTGTCAAAAGTTGAAAGTCCCTTTGTTAAAGTTGTTTAGTATAAGCTCCTTAATAAGTTTGTAGTTTTAAGTTTTTGCTAAATCTTAATTTTTCAATAAGCCAAAATAAGCTAGGTCGTAGGGTCTATTTTGTAACATTTCAATAGGTGAAGGGCACCCGTTTACACTGGAGTGTAAATTCTTCATAATTTGCCCGCCTACCCTTTAGTTTAGTTTCTTACACTTTCTACCCTAGACTTTAGGAAAAATAAAAAAAAGGGGAAGACACTTGGCCCGGGTGAGCAAGACTCGAACCCGGGACCAAGCGATACATCCCCCTTTTACTCACACACTCTACCACTGCGCCCTTGGGTCTTTTTCGTTAAAGACTCAAGGGCATTCATATATATACACGTTTTGGCTCCATAAGCCTATAAGCTGAAATAGCTTATTTTCGGGCTTATTTCTTTAGCTTATTTTTGTTTCTTATTTTTCCTAGGACTGTTTTAGCATCTAGTATTTTGTAAAAAAAATTCAGAATTTTTCGTAGTCTTTTACTATTTTTTATAATTTAATTTAGTTAAAACTTTTAAAAATTCATAAAAAATACAAAAATTATCAAAAAAATATTTTGCTTTTTTAGAAAATTTTCTTTTGTCATCTAGTTTGTAGGAAAAATATAAAATTTTTCATAGGGTCATTTTTACAACTTTGTACTTTTTAAAGAACGGGTTCCGGGTACGTTTTTTGTGTTGACTCGTTTTTGGGTCAAACGAACTCCGTTTTCGGTCTAGTCTTTTTCATTCTTCGTTATTTGTCACATAGAGTAGTTTAGAAGTGAAAATTTCTTCGTAGGGTTATTTTTAAAGATTTTAGGTTTTTCCCCCTTTGTTCGGGATTCGGGCTCTCGTTTTCTAGTTTAATTTCATAATTTCTAGGTTTTTCTTAAACGTTTTTGTTTGTTATTGTTTAATTTGACTTTTTCACTCTCCCAAATCAATTCCTTCATTCAAACTCAAATCTTCGACTGTATCGATTTTCCAGTCCAGCCTCGTTGGGGATAAACGACCCGGGAACATTCTATACTACTTCTCGGTATCATTGATCTTGTTGATTTTTAGACTTATATATATTTTATATTTTATTATATAATATATATATATGGTGTAAAAACCACCAATCAATTTTTGGCGCCGTTGCCGGTGGAAGCGATGTGAATACGACGATCGTTACGTATTGATCAATTGGGTTTTGATACTGTGAAGATTTTCTTTTTATAAAAACAATAAATAAAAAGTACAAAAATATTTTTCATTTCTTTTAGTATAATTATCATATAAAAACAAAAGAGAAAAAACTCGCCAAAAACATAATACCATTGTCATAAAAAATGATCTAAAAATTCAGACTAATTGGTTATAAAAAACCCAATATAATATTCTCAACAGAGGTATATCATAATAACTTCCGGTGAACTTGTTGGTTCCCAACTCGAACAAAAGATTTAAAAACTTGCCTTTTGTGTCACTTGCGAGGTACGGCTCACCTTTGAAAGTTAAACAAGCTATAAGAGGGGTATAAGGAGGGTTGTTCCAACGAACTACGACCACTAAAGGAGAAACATTATGCTTAGCGATATCCCTTCTCCTCTGCTACTTTGTGAGATATTCTTTCGCAAGAAGCCACCGTGAGCTTGCTGATTATCAGGTTTAAGTTGTCTTATCATTTTGTCCGTTAAAATAAATTGTGAATTAATGGAAAAACCAAAAATAATCTTCTTTTTCTTCGTATCATTTAATTCTTTTCTTATCCATCTTCATGTTTATTCTTTAATATGACGTCTGCGATTATCGTTTGATCTATTTAGCGATTTTAAAGTATGCTGTCTTTGGAAGTGGAAGTTTGTTTTTTTTTTTCATTCAATCTGTGGTTGTTCGAAAGGGTGTCTTTGAAAGGACAATGATTCTTGTTCTAATCCCCTCGAAATTGTTGTAAGGTGTGCATAAGGTGTGGGAACCCCGGTTGATGGTCCCGTATTGTCAAGGTTGTGCTCTTTTACGAAAGCACATTTATTGTAGAGTTTGTTTACAAACTGTGTGGAAATGAATTTTTCAAAGACTTCCAAGACACTTCCAAGTCATCCGATGACAATACCAACGTTGTTAATGATCCCAAGAGCCTATCGTTGTTAATCAGGACCCTGTTTGAAAAGTCCTCACCAAGTCCTCTACACATTGACCATTGTTGTCACGAGTGCGGTGATTCGTTAGTTGGAATCTTTTGTCGACAATGCACTTGTAAGTCTTGTGGGAAAGGTGCTCATTACGGTTATAATTGCCTAATGCCCTCCGAGTTATTCGAGACGTTTACGATTATCTATAAATCCGGAACCATGCAAAATCAAACCATTGATGAGCCCTACAAAACTTGCAAAGTTTGCAATCAACAATGTTTCATTGGCACATGCCAAAGATTATGTGGTTGCATGAATTCGATGGATGTTTGTTTTTATTGTAAAGTGGAAATGGAACACCAATCAATGTTTCAACTCCGTACTCTTCTAACGATTCTCCAAGTGTTGCAAACCATCCTCCACAACCACAATACGTACCATACTCTCGTGAGTTATGTGGGAACGATTCTCATTACGGTTACGATTGTCAACCTCAAGTCCCGTTTGTCTACAATCAGGACCCATGTTTCAATCAAAACTTTGAGTATTTTCCACAAACTTCATGAGTTTCCACAACGATACTTTGTTGTGAAAAATTGGGGGGTCCTCATGAAACCTTCCAAATGTCATCAGATGATTGAAGACTTTTATCATCGAGCAAAATTCTTGATATGATTCAAATTTCTTTTGGTTTTGTCCAATTTAAACCCCCGTAATATACGACATCATCCCAATCTTCAATTCCCAAAATGAGCTTCTCAATTCTCACAAATACAGTTATGGAACAATTGAAACCTTAGTGATTTGGCTTTTGATCAAGTCATACAAAAGAAGGAAGATAGAAAAGCGAATCGCGGAAGAAACAAGCGGTTTTAAAGATCGATCTTGGAGATTCCCATTTGATACGATGATGACGAAGACAACACCATTGGCAATCACACCGTCTTACAATCGAGGAACCACGATAACTCTCTAAGTATTGGGGGACGAGCATCTGGACACTATTCCGGAAACCGAATAGGACCCAATTCATAAAGTCTAGAGTTGAAGGACCTTGTCCCAATCCCATGTAAAGTCCCGAGGGTATTCCCGACAAAATGTGTGATGTGCATCTTTGTGAAAATACCACCTCTCTTAATGCTCTCAATGAAACACTCTGAGATTGTTGTTCTCATTCAAACGTTGATATTTCTACTCGAGTAGTTGACGATTCTACCTACGTTGAGGATATTCATCAGATTATGTCGTGCATCATCCTCCCGTTGTTGAGATCGTAAGCTTAGAGGTGGTAGAGATTGGTGATCGGAACAGTTGGAGATGGATGATGTTATTCTTCTTTTAAAACAATCAACAGACGATATTCCTTCGTGAAAAATTGTTGGAATGTCAATCTTCTTATTGCTAAGATCGATTCATTAAGAGATTAATCCTACTCCATCTTCCGAGTTGTGGATCAAAGGTCTACCTCCACGTTTCTAATTCTTTCTTGGAGGAGACTAAAACCTTTGATAATTCTATTCCCGAATTGATACTTTCGCTTTAAGCTAGAAGAGGATTAGGTAGTAGCAGTCCCACTCCTATTCTGATTTATCGCTTACGGATTTTTAAAGCTTTCTACGTTGATAACTGATCATTTTAAAGACGAAGAGTAGTGGCTAGTACCAATACTTCATGTTGATTTTTCTCTATATGATTGTTTATCTTTGATCTTTCGAATATGGATCAGTTTCCTCCTGCCGGATAGGAGTGACTTTAATCATGAGGACGTTCTGCCGATGAGACTCACTCACATACTGTCTCTCCCAGAGTAGAACTTGAATGTTTTCAAATTAAGGAATTTGAGCCCGATCCGGCGGAGATTTGACCTTCTATTTGACCTGGGATTCGTAAGATTGCTTCTACCACTGACTAAATGTGAATGTACCATTAGAGGATGACCAATCCTCTCTCTTCACTTATGTTGTATGGATTTTTCTTGCTTTTCTCACGTATCCCGTTGTCCCTCCATATCTTCTCTCCACCAGGAATGAAGATACCATTTTTGACCCCGGCATTTCAATGTATCATTCTTTTATGCCGGATGTGTCTCATCGGAGTGGAACTTTCATAAAATTCAATGTTTATCCAAACCACTTGAATGAAAGTCCGATGGAGATTTTGTCGTCCACTTGCTTCCCCATGGACCAATGAATTCGGGGTCGAGTCGAGCTTGTGACTCGGTTAACAAAAACAAGGCGCTTCGTGGGTGGCAACCCATGCTTATCCAGTCTATCTTCTTTCTTTATGCTAATAAGTGTTTTGTGTTGTGATTGAGGCTAGTTTCCTTCCACATTACCGTGTTTTGTTCCATGTTTTTGTGTGCCTTTGGTTTGTTATGTCCAGGATTTCCGGATGGTGAAGGAATCTCTGTGCTGCAGTTATTCCACAGAGTTTTCACATCTTCAGCTTCAGTTTGGGAATCCAGTATCCAAATTCTAATCGACTAACGTTATATCTTTGGCACACTTCATAAACGGCCTTTAGATTTGCGTAGGTACCACTTTGTGAAACTCGAGGACGATGTTTTTAGTTTAGTCATGGGGGGGGGGGGGGATCTTCGAATTTTATTTTTGCCTGAGTCGACTGTTATCACGTGTTCCCGTTTTTACCACCAATATTTGCAAATAAAATACAAAAAAATAATAATTTGAAAATTTTTAAAAATTTTTCAAAAATAAATAAAGTGTTTTTGTCACAGTTTTGATTTCCTAATGGGTAGATAGATAGGAATGAGAATATTTTTGACTCGATCGTGCGTGTTGGTAGCCCCTCCTAGCTTGTTCCTCTATCTACGCTTTGTAGGCTAAGCTTTCACGAAATTCGATTGCTTCGAATTTTATAAGGTGCAAGAACAAGAAGTGATAGAGTTATATATAAGTTTATGTGGCCGAGCAAGATCTCTTTCAAAACTTTAATATGTGTAACTTGGTGGCTTTTTCTCACCATTGCTTCTTATTCCACCTAATCATACGTTACTCAATTCAGTTACTAAGTCAATCGATGTTTTAGAAAAGATTCAGATTTGTACATGATTTCTTTTCAAAGCGAGATTTTTTTTAATAACTCGAAAGTTAAAATGCCAAAGAAGCATGAATGAAGTATGAATGCAAAAATGCATAAATAATGAAATTTTGCCAATGAAGCATACAATTGATTATATGGAACAAGTAAAAGATGTGTCGTGATATCCCACTCCGCGCTAAACATAGAGGTTGTGGGTTCAAACTAAGACATCTTTACTTCTATGGATTTTGGTCGTGTTGTGATATCTCACCAGGAAGCGAGGTCTAGGTGAGGGTTCAAACTAAGACACTAGTCTTAGCAATATTTGGTAAGAGGTGTGTGTTGTGATTTTTCCCACTACGCTTAGCAACGGGGTGGGTTTTAAAACTAAGAACATTCGGATCGTTGGTTGTGATATCAACTAGGAGCATTGGCCTTAAGTAGGTGTTCAAATAAGCACGCATTCCTAGCTTTAAGAAACTTATGACTATGATGATGAAGATGTTGCAAAAAGTTCTAACAAGGGTTTTTTTATAAAATCTGTTCTTCAAAATCAAAGTTACAATAGGTCCCAATAAGTTGTTGCATTGATCGTTCTGGATTTCATCTTGAATCATGACTATGGAAATAAGTTGATCTATGGTTGAGTTGAAATGAGTACACACATTTAAATCATATATTCATGTTGGGAGTTAAAAGTTCACAAGTCATAAGTATGAGTGCTTAGCATTTAGACTTATATTGACAAATGATCTTGTTTAATTGCTTGGTTTGGAACTAGTGAAAAATCGGGGACGATGAATTTATCCGTCAGGACATCCGTAGATTATTCTATGGTCGTTTCTCATTCTATGATCCCAATGTTAATGTAATAAAGGAAGTCAAACAGGTAGTCGAGAAAAGAAAAAGAAAAATCCAAAAATATTAGGGATAGTTAGTGTACAAATAAAAAATGGTGAAAACGGGACTTGTCGAAGCTTTTGATTCTTTAGTTTCCCTTGACAAACACTTTGCTACTTTTCAAAGTTATTAGTCGAGGGAGATTGAGATTCTTAGTTTTCGTAAATGCTTACTTCATAGCATTGCGTGAGGACACGGCAATACCTTAGTATGGGGGATTTTGGTATGTGCTTAAATACACATACCTTTTACCTTTAAAAACGAGCTAAAATAACCAAAAACGGACTTAAAATGCCAAATATATGCTTGTTTTGCTAATTGTATTGTGCAGGAACGGATAACCAAGAAAAGGACGAAAAACAAAGCCAAAACGACAAAACCGGACTCGGAATGGAAAAGACTGTGAAAGACAAAGCCAAATCGAAGCCGGAAAGTCAATCAAGTCAAAAAGTCAACAGAAAAGTCAACTGGTCAAGGTCAAAGTCAACCCAAGTCAACCCCGACAAATCCAAAAGTCAACAAGTCCAAAAATATAAGTTTGGGGTTGAAATTGTAAAAACCCTAAACTTACATTTAATGAAGAAAAGAGAAAATGAATGGCAAGGGTGCAAACTGCCATTTCTGCAAAGTTACACCACAAGGGCCAAAACTGTCAACCCTTGTAACTTGTAAACCCCAAGGACGTGTGGTGCAATAGTCTCATAAACGTTTGGGGACTTGTTTTGCCAAGTCCCCAAAGTTATAACCCAACAAGGACCGTGGGTGCAATAACAACTATAACCTAGAGGGACCATTTTTGCCAAACGGGGAAACTCATCCCCTGTCTCCTCCAAACAATCTTTCCCGCCTCTTTTGAAACCCAAAACCCACTCACGGGTTAACAACCCTTCTTTTACCCTGCACCTCAAAAAACCCCATGAACAAACACCTCCCCCCTCCTCCACTTAAACCCATGCCAAGTTGGCAATCCCCCATCTCCCAAAAACCTAATAGACGGTTGAGATTTGTTTTTGGCTTTGCTCTCACCAAACTAACACAACAAGCACATTAGCAGCTTATAAAAAGGGAAGAAGAAGACAGAAGTAGAGGTAGTTAGTGGTTGATTTTTGTTTTAAATTTTCATTTTGTAATTTCATCAAAATTAAGCAATTTCTTTCAAATGTTTAGGAAATCGTTTTAAGCTCTTGTATTCTTTACTTCTAAGCTTGTACTTCATATTTTGAGTAATACAATTTAGTTTACAAGTGTTTGTGAACTTTGATTTCAATTTCAATACGAATTCATCAAATAAGCTCTAAATAAGCTCGTTGAGCTTTATTCTTTCTAATAAGCTCAATTTTAGTTAAACTTTGTTTATTAAGCACTCATTTTCTTGTTTTAATCAACAGCATGATCACTTAAGTGATTTGAGTTTTATTTTCAAGCAACAAGAGCTAATAAGCTCAAATTCAGCTTATTGTGGTTGTTAAGGTTAGAGGCTTTTGGAAGCCATTAGGATCACCTAGACTCTTCACTTGGATGTCTAGGTGAAGAAGAATCTACAAAATTCAGGTTTGCCTTTCTACATTTCCTTTTAGCTAATTCATAGCTTATTTCAAATTGCTTATTTCTTTTGAATTTTCATGTTAATCCTGTTTCATGTAGCTTAATGAGCTTATAGGTGTTTTTGCTTAATGCTGTTCTAGTTTTAATCAATTTTAGTTTTCATCTCTTAAAATTCTATCATAAGTAGTAGTATAAGGCTAGTAGAGAAAATAGCTTAATCCTACTAATAAGCTAGTAATTTTAGAGCTTAATTAGCTTAAGTAGGACAATTTTAGTAAGTGTAGATAAAAGGTTTAGGAGTTTAAGCTTTCAACTAGAATTTAAGTGCTACTTAGTTTTTGACAGTCATGCTTAAGGTGTGTTTGGAATAAGCTTTCTTTGACTCTTAAAGTCAAAGAAATACTGTCAAATCTTTTTACATACATGTATTAGTTCTTATTATCAAGGTTAAAGTAGTTTTTAAAAGTTAGTTAGTCAAATTCCAAAGTTTAGAGTTCAAAAACTCATATTCTACACCAGGGCAATTTTACAGTTTAAGTAACTTTGGATTTTAGGATTTAATAAGCATTTTAGGTTCAAACTTAGTTAATACAAGTAGAAAAGCATCTAGTACTTTGTTTAGAGTTTTGAAGTATAGCTTGCATTTAACTTTCTTTGCCAAACATATCAGCAAACACACTTCACATCAGCATAGATTTTTCCATTTTACTTTTTGAAATTTCTCTATTTTCATGAAAACTTTGCAAAATCCTTTTAGCTAGGTTGATTTTAGATAATTAGAGTAGCTTATTTCCAAAATCTCAGCATCTAAGGTCCAAAAATAAGCTGTTTAGTTTAAGTGAAAAAAGCTCTAAAACTGATTCATTAAAACTAGCACTTTTTCATCCTAATTTTCTTTCTAAATTTGTTAAGAATAGGTTAATTTTAGCTTAAATCCATTTAATACACATCTTAAGCTAGAAGTAGTTTCTTTTGCTTTTAATTTTCATCAGGAAATAAGCTGAGAATAAGCTCAAATCCAAAAAGTTGGTTAAATAAGCACTTTCTGTAACAGCTTAACATTTGCTTATTTTCTGGCTTATTCTTTTGTTAAAAGTTAGAAGTCCTTTTATTAAAGTTGTAGAGATTAAGCTCCTTAACAAGTTTGTAGTTTTAAGTTTTTGCTGAATCTTATTTTTCAATAAGCCAAAAATAAGCCACAAGCGTAGGGTCTGTTTTGTCACTTTTTCATAGTGTAGGGTTACCCGTTTACCTTGTAGTGTAAATTCACCATAGTTTGCCCGCCTACCTTTCACTTTACTTTTGTACACTTCCTACCCTGGACTTTTCGAAAAATAAAAAAAAGGGGGAAAGACAAGAGGCCCGGGTGAGCAAGACTCGAACCCGGGACCCCTCGATACATCCCCTCCCTTTCAAGCATACTTACCACTGCGCCCTTGGGTCTTTTTCGTTAAAGACCCAAGGCACATGGTATTTATGTACCTTTTAGACTTATAAGCTTAATAAGCTGAAAAAGCTTATTACGAGCTTATTTCTCAAGCAAGCTTGTGTTTTCTTATTTTTCGTAGGATCATTATAGTGCCTAGTATTTTTTGTAAATTTTTCAGAATTTTTAGTAATCGTTTAGTATTTTTTATAATTTAATTTAGTTAAAAGTTTATTTAATTCATAATAAATACAAAAATTATCAAAAAAATATTTTGCTTTTTTATAAAATTTTCTTTTGTCATCTAGTTTGTAGGAAAAATATAAAATTTTTCGTAGGGTCATTTTTATAACTTTTCATCTTTTAAAGAACGGGTCCGGGTACGGGATTTTGTTTTGACTCGTTTTTGGGTCAAACGAACTCCGTTTTCGGTCTAGTCTTTTTCATTCTTCGTTATTTGGTCCATAGAGTAGTTTAGAAGCGAAAATTTCTTCGTAGGCTTATTTTTAAAGATTTTAGGTTTTCCCCCTTTTGTTCGGGATTCGGGCCTTCGTTTTCTAGTTTAATTTCATAATTTTTAGGGTTTTCTTAAACGTTTTAGTTCGTTATTGTTTAATTTGACTTTTTCAACTTCCCAAACTCATTCCTTCCTTCAAACTCAAATCTTCGATCGTATCGATTTACCATTCCAGCCTCGTTGGGGATTTACGACCCGGGAAAGCTCTATACTACTTCTCGGTATCATTGATTCTGCTTTTAGACTATTCTTACTATATATTTTATATTTCATTATATTATATATATTTTAAGGTATAGTTTGAACGGATCAATGCATCAAGTAAGAAGTTCATTATAAGTAATTCTACGAATTATAAATTGATTGATTCAAGACCAGTTATGGAACAATACAATGAACTTCTTGGTATACTTGGAAGGTTTACACAACATAAAATAAACGTGTATGAGGCTATTAAAGTCTCTTGTATCATTGATAAACTCCCTCATTCTTAGAATGATTTCAAGCATACCTTGAAACATAAGAAGAAAGAGTTAACTTTTGTTGAGTTGGGCATTCATCTACGCATTAAGGAATCCCTCAAGGTGCAAGATAGTGACAAGCCAAAAGACAACAATGTTGTTGGTCCATCAGTTGTCAATATCGTAGAACATAACAATTCCACTAGGTACACTAACAACAAGGGCAAACGCAAACATCATGATAACATAAGGGCTGACCCTAACAAAAAGGCTAAACCTACTTGTTGGAAATGTGGCAAAACTGGTCACATTAAAAGGGATTGCAAAGGTGTTAATGTTGGTAGCAAAACCAATAGTTCAGACACAAGTGGTTCATGGAATAGTTTAGTTCCTCTAAAAGGTTATAATATGTTTAATAAATCTCTTCGGGTTTATTATGTTACATATGTATCTGAATCTAACTATGTACATGATGATGAGGTTGTATGGTGGGTTGACTTTAGAGCAACTATTCATGTGTCTAAAGATAGATGTTGGTTCAAGACTTATTAGTCGCTGAATGATGGATCAATTCTTCACATGGGAAATGAGTCAACAACCCTAGTACATGGACGTGGTTATGTAGATCTTAGATTTAGTTCTAGAAAGATTGTTTCCTTGTTTAATGTTTTACATATTCCTAATATTAGGAAGAACTTAGTTTCAAGTAGTACTTTGAATAATTATGGTTATAAACAAGTGACTGGATCTAATAAATTTGTTTTATCCAAACATGGTATGTTTATTGGTTTTGGTTATTTGAGTAATCAAATGTTCAGGCTTAATATTATTAATGATAATATTGATTCAGCCTTTATGTCAACCTCTAAACTGAATTATTCAATGATATGGCATGCTAGACTGGGTCATGATCACTATAAGAGGATGCAAGATATGTCTAAGGATGAGCACACTAAAAAGTGCAAGACTTGCATGCTGACCAAAATAAATAAGAAACCTTTTTAAAATGTAAAACATGAAACTAAAGTTTTAGAGCTGATCTATAGTGACCTATCTACTCCCTCATTAGGGAATAAGATATACTTTGTGGCATTTATTGATGATGCTTCTAGGTTTTACTATATTTATTTATCACATACTAAAGATGAAGCATTAAATAAATTTAAATTATTTAATTTTGAAGTTGAATTACAACAATGAGCCCTGATCAAAAGATTCAGGACTGATAAGGGAGGTAAGTACATGGATACTATGTATTTTTAGTCTTTTTAGTCTGTTAAGTATAATGCACGAGATTATAGCTCCTTATCACTCTACAACAATTATGGTATATCTTAAAGAAAAATAATGGTCACTGAAGGAAATGGTGTAATTCCCATGATTTAGTCTTCTCAAGACTGGGTCAAGGGTTCTCGGGTGAAGCTATGTTAGCAGCTTACTATTTATTAAATACGGTTCCAACGACAAAGAAACAAGATAAACCTCCTTATTGAACATTGATTTTGGATTCTATAGTATGAAACCCGCCCTGGAACTGTTACTCAGAGGGTTTGGGGTTGTAGTGGCAGTTGTCAGTACTCCCTGATCCAAAGCTTGAAAAAACTTTAGGTTGAAAGAGGCAGATGAACCTTAATGAATAATAATTTTAAATCAAAGGATGTTTATCCTTGAGGAGATGATTTTCTATCCTAGTTCCCTAGACCAAGTCAGAGGTCCTTAATAAATGAAACTAGAAGACATTGGTGGTTCAGTGGTCCCTGAAGAGGTCACTGAAGAGGTTGTGGTTCAGCAACCTGAACCTGAGCTTAGAAAAGGCAAAAGAAATTAGACTTCAAAGAACTTTGAACTTGAATTTCAATTATATTTAATTGAAGGAACAAGGGATGAGGTCTCTAACCAACACTCATATTGCTTTAATGTTAAGGATTAACCCAAGACATTTGATGAAGCAATGAAGTCCTAAGATGTTGCTTTATGGAAAGAAGCAATTAACGATGAGATAGATTCCACCATGGGCAACAACACTTGGGTGTTGGCTGATCTACCACCTGGTTATAAACCTCTGGGTTGCAAATGGATTTTCAAAAATAAACTGAAGGTAGATGGAACTATTGAAAAGTTCAAGGCAAGGCTGGTTATTTAGGGCTTTAGACAAAAGTCAGGATAAACTACTTTGAAACTTATGCTCTAGTGGCAACAATATGTAGCAAGGGTTATAGTGCGCTAGGTAATGTAACTAGTGATTTTTACAAAAGTCATGCTAAAAAATTTTAAATTTGGCCTATTTTTATGCACTTTTAAGCTCGTAACATGTTATTTTGTAAAAAAGAAGACAAGTACATTCTAATTCTCCATCTCCCCCCTTAAATTATACAATGTCCTCGTTGTATAGATAAAACAATTAAATAATAAGGGAAATAGAATTAGAATGAAAAACTCCCTGATGTTTTGCTCATAATAATTCTCCAAGATGAGTTCTTGAGCAAAAAGTGTGTTGCATTATAGGGCTTAGCAGCGCCGAATAAGTTCAAACATGTCCTTTACAGGAGATACATATCATAGTTTCAGCAAGGTCATGCATAAAGGATTAGAAGACAAGTGCAATTTCTATCTCGCTACAATGGTACAAGAAAACAATTAAACACACAACTGTACAGGGATCAATACGCCATATCCTAAACCATAGGATACGTCGTATTGTTCCTGTAAAAACAATTAAATACTGGATA
This sequence comes from Tanacetum coccineum, assembly GCA_026074375.1. Classification (NCBI taxonomy): domain Eukaryota; kingdom Viridiplantae; phylum Streptophyta; class Magnoliopsida; order Asterales; family Asteraceae; genus Tanacetum; species Tanacetum coccineum. Next base: position 67,211 of record BQNB010006372.1, on the reverse strand, counting down.
TTAAATATTTAGTTTTAAAACTGATAAAGTCCAGACATCTCTATACGCCGTATCTAGAGGATTTTGATGCCGTATAGAGTGTCTGGGAAGACAGACTCATGTAACAATGTGAAAAACAGTTAAAAATAATTGGGTTGTCTCCCAGGAAGTACTTTTGTTTCAGCTGGCCTTTAAGTTTGACCCTTTTCTTTTTTCTATTTATTCATCTTCAATTCGCTCACACCCATCCCCGTATGCGAACTTCCTTATAATCATTTGGCATGATGGAGGTGGAGGGGGGGTGTGGTTGGGGGGGGGAGAGGTGGGAGTATTCTTTGCAAAATTTCATTGCCGAGCACAACGTCTTTTGTTATATCATCACCGTAAATGATGGTAAAACCTGTAATAATAGAAAAACTTTTGACGAAAATAGGTATATCGATCAAAGTTCCGGTATGACTCTTCCTTTCATCCTTGTCCTTAATTATGGAATAATAAAAGCTTTTGGACATTAAGTTAATGGACGAGGAAGGGAGGAGGTCGGCGATAACATATTTATACCCGATTACACAAGAAAATTTCATCATATGAGAGTCGATTTTAACAAAAGCTGGCTCAAAGTCCACATCTCGATCCGTTTTAGGCTCTAGAGGTGTATCCAAATCATTTATTTCTATGTAATTACCATAAGTTGGGTCGAATGATTCATCATCCTCTCCTATAAGCTTTGTTTTCAAATCAAGACTTTTTATCACAAAGACTCTTTTGATTATGCTAGTGGCGGGCTTAATACTTTTAAAAACAAGTTTTTCTTCCCCGGCCCTTAAAGTAATCGTCCTTTTGAAGACATCAATCTTGAAATGGCAGTTGACAAGAATGGTCGTTTGAGGATTAAAGGGACATCGTCATCCTCAGGTATATCCAAGATGATAAAGTCTATAGGGAAAATAAATTTGCCTATCCTTACTAGCACATTTTTAGCAATACCCCTTGGCTGTTTTATGGTTCGGTCAGCTAGTTCGATGGTCAACCTAGTGTGAGATAAAATTCCTAGACCAAAGTTGGTGTAGGTAGAGAATGGCATAACGCTCACACTTGCTCCTAGGTCAACAAGAGCTTTATCGAAACAGATATTATGAATAAAACAAGGTAAAGTAAAGCTCCCTGGGTCTTTTTCTTTCTGAGGCAAGGTGTGATCATAAGCATCCAGAATCTTCACATCTTGTGCCTCTCTCCAATCATCACAGCTAAAGTTTTGTAGTCATCTTAGAAAAGGGACTGTTTCAGACAATATGCTCCTGTGCTGTGTGCCCGATACAACATATGGACCACATCCGATACGGTGTATCTCAGAAAAATCAGCTTTAGCTGTTGAGATTGATTTAACTTGGTCTTGAGGGTATGTCTTCGTAGAGCTGGACAAGCTTCTAAACCCTCTTTCTTGCAAGACCTTGCTCATCTGCCCGATTTGTATTTCCAAGGTTTTAATCGAAGCTCTTTGATTTCTTATCGCTGCATCGGTAAAAGCTCAGATCTCCTTAATTATGTTTGAGTTTTCTTCATGCCTTTTAGCTGATTCTGCCATAAATTTGGTTAGTGATTCTTCCAGGCTTGGTCTTCGATCAGGATACAAAGAATTTTCATTATTTCATTGGTAGAATCCTGGCCCCGCTGCTCTATATTGTCCTCCAGGTTGACAGGGTGCACCGAACTGTGTATAGTAAGCTTCTTCTAAAGTTTTTCCTTCTTCCTTTTGTAGACAATCCTTTGTATAGTGTGGTCCCTTACATAGTTCGCATCCGACCTGAGCAGCGTACACTTTCTCATTTACTTTCTTTATTTCTCATCCGATATTGTTGAGTTGGGCTTGGATATCAGCAAGCCCGTCAAAAGTTTTAGTACTTTTGGTTCTTGAAGATGTTTCATTGTGCCATTTGTGGGAGTATTCAGCCATTTCTTGGATGACTATTTTAGCATCAGCGACAGTTTTGAGGTTGACACCCTTTGAGGTCCCATAATTTTGTCGAGTTGGACATCGAGCCCATTATAACAGATGACTTTTGCATGTAATAATTATGTTGAGGGAAACTTCTCAGCATTCTTTAAATCTTTCCCATGCACGGAAAAGGCTTTCATCGGGTTCCTGCTGGAAGTTGTTGATTTCCTCCATTTTCTTTGTGGTATGGGCAGGTGGACAGTATTTGTTTAGAAATTTAGTTTTAAGAACTTCCCAGGTTTTAATCGAGCCTGATGGTTGGTTCCTTAGCCATCTGCTTGCGGCTCAGTGAGGGATACAGGGAAGACTCAAAGCATGATTTGATCTTGAGTTATTTTTGGGATGTAAAATAAGTCAACAATCTTTAGAACCTTCTCGATGTGCTCGTTTGCATCTTCGTGTTCCGAGCCACTGAAAGTATTGTCACGAAGTTCCTTGAGAAATTGCCCCTTTAATTCAAAGTAGGTGTATGGTTGATGAGGGCTAGTAACACCTCGACCCGTAATTCCTCGGTCTTGCTCATATATGCCCCATTGTTTTCGTCATTGTTTCTCTTACTTCTTCCTCCGAATTTTCTTCGATTTTAAAATTGTGATCGAACTCTTGTGAATTCGATTCTAAGAGACTTGGTGTATCGAAAAGCCTCCTTCTTGAGCGAAATTTTTGAATAGGGTTTTCAAAAGGTGAGAGTAATTCCTTTGTAGAACTTCTTGTCATGCACTACTTGAAAAAAATAACAATAAATCAGTAGGATATGTCCTGATGAGAGAAATCCAATATAGAATTGAAACAAATAGGTTTTTGGTATGTTACTATATCAGTTGACAGATACGCCGTATTCAATTAATTTGAATACGCCGTATAGGTCGGTTGAATGTCAGTACGCCGTATTGAGTTTATGGAATACGCCATATTGTTGGAGAACATATACGCCATTTAGACTATAAAACTCAATACGATGTCCTGAGCATAAGGTTTGATATGTCATATCCAACTGGTGGATACGGCGTATCAGGTGATCAGTCAGAACAGAATACTATTAAAAAAAAATTAAATGGTGGAATTTAAACAAACAATTAAAACACACAATGTGAATAAATACAAACAGAATTAAAAAAATAGATTATTCTAGGCTAAACTAATTAATGGTTAGAAATACTAATAAGAATAAGGTTTAATTAATTCACTCCCCGGCAACGGCGCTAAAAAATTGATGTGCTGTCGTGTAGGGTCAATTTATGTAATTATCAAGTTTAATTTTTATTTAGCCGACCTAACTAAAAATCACTTCTAAATGAGCAGTGTACCGGTCAAGATGGAGTTCGCGGTAAGTAGCGGTGTCGAACATAAGCGTGGAAACATTAATCTATATTTATTAGTTTTTATTTAGTTCTAATTACTAGTTAACCTATGCTATATTACGTGGTCTAATGATATGGGGTTTTCAGCTGAGAGTAGGCACAGGATTTCGTGGAAACATATCAATTTAATAGACAATAAACACAAAAGAAGAAGATTAGAAGATAGAAAAGCGGTACAAGCCAAATGATAGAAAACTATATTAGCCATATTAAATCCGGTTCAATGCTGGTTTGTTTGTTTTAGTGCAATGATTTACTTATCTCGAAGCGGCATATCATTCTTAAGACTTAGGCGGGACATCATCCTAAGACCTAGACACGATTAATCCTGTCATAATTAACGCATCCGCATAAAGCATCCTTTAGTTTAATTATAATCTATCTTAGGGAATCAAAGCAGTGGTGATCCTGTTAAAACCCTAGCCCAACAGGACTTTACCCACTTATTGTTTGACGGTGTTTTATATACTGGTAGTCTACTATTCAAATCTTTATCAGTTAATTAAGAGCATGATTGCTGAAACATAAACGGGTCACCTACCGGTCCAACTAAGCTCATAATTCAAAGACAAAGACAGAACGTTATTTGTGATCCTATTGGTCCAGTAATATAAAACACGATATGGAGAGCTATCCCAGTATCTAGATTACTTGGTCCGTATCACTAGATCCAGTTGAATGATAGGTCGCATATTCAAACACATAAACAAGTATGAGGTGATAAACATAATTAAACAATCAACGATAAATTAAGAAATCTATTTTAAAACAAACCAAACATTGAACTTTCATTAAGATGGCTAATACCCGAGGGTATTAGCCCACAACCATTGTAATTATACAAGCGTAATCAAACAATGAAAATCGAACGATTAAGAGAGTAAAAATTACACGATGTCTTCTATGGATTCGTGATCAATGCTTGACCTTGGTGGCTGATCTTCTCTTCTAAAATTCGTCTTTAATGAGTATGGTATAAAGAATATGATATTGCACACTAAAAACTCATTTTTGAGTCTTCTATTTATAGTGTCTGAAAAAGACTCGATACGCCATATCTGGCAAGGTCGATACGGCATATTAGGCTGGATTCCTTGGAGTGAGCGCTACGTTCATAATCAATCAGTGATATCATTCTTAATTTACTTTATTTACTGTATCTTCGAATAGTTATCTTCATGGATACGGCGTATGTAGATAGAATGGATACGCTGTATTGGGAATTGGTCAAACGCGTTTTCTTGTGAAGTCTTGGCGTTGATATGCCATATCTCTTTTGTTGGATATGGCGTATTGGTCAAAAATTAGCAATCTTCAAATATCTTTGTTTTAGCTCCAACTTATGCGCCTTTTAGCTTGTCTTCACAAAACACTCCTGAATTACTGCATTTATCAACTTTTAAGCAATTAAGTACCAAATAAAGCAATAATTATATAAAAATAGGCAAAACAGATGGGATAAATGATATAATAAAGTGACTTAATTTGATGTCATCATGCAACTTTGGAATGTAGCTGGAACATTACATAATCCTAAAGGCATTCGCCTATAAGCGTATGTACCGAAGGGACATGTGAATGTTGTTTTTTCTTGATCATTAAGATCTATAGGAATTTGGAAATATCCAAAAAAACCATTGAGGAAACAGAAATATTTATTTTCCGCGAGTCTTTCCAACATTTGATCCATAAACGGCAAATGAAAATGATCTTTTGCGGTTGCTTCATTAAGTTTACGATAATCAATGCATACTCGCCAACCTGTAACGGTTCTTGTAGGGACAAGTTCATCATTTTCGTTTGTGACTACTGTAATACCGCCTTTCTTTGTTACACAGTGAATAGAACTAGCCCAAGGACTATCGGCAATTGGATAAATAATATCGGTATCCAAGAGTTTCACGATTTCTTTCTTAACAATTTCATGCATATTTGGATTTAACCTTCTTTGTTTTTGGACAACTGGTTTTTTGTCATCAAGAAGTTGTATTTTGTGCTTACAGAAAGATGGGCAGATACTAGGGATATCTGTTGTTTTCCAGGAAAATGCTTCCTTATTTTTTTAAGGACAGATACAAGTTTGCTTTTGTTTTGAGTAGAGAGTTGAGATGATATGATCACAGGAAGGAAAGATGGTTCTTCCAAAAATACATATTCCAAGTTAACAGGAATAGGTTTGAGTTCGAGATCCGTAGGAGGTTCTTCAAGAGATGTTTTGATTTTATAATCTGTGCTGATGATGATTTTCTCGAATGGTGGTTCTTTTGTGTCGAATTTAGAGTCATAATTTTCATCAGCAGTCATTGCTATGAATTTATCGAATTTAGAAAAGATTTCTTCTTCGAGAACAGTTCCTTCAACTGAATGGAGGATTTTGCTTCCTTCATTAAGAAGATCCTCGAAATCTTCTTCTAAGATTTCATCAATAACATTGATACTGAAACAGGTATCATCATTTGAATAAGAGTGTTTAATGGCAGAGTCAATATTAAAGGTCATTCGGTCAGTTCCAACTCCAAGATTGAGTTGTTTCTGTTTAACTCGAATTACTGCATCAGCAGTGTGAAGGAAGGGTCACCCTAAAATGAGAGGACCTTTGCTATTTTCTTCCATTTTGAGAATAACAAAATCGACAGGGAAGGTGAATTTATCAACTTCAACGAGCATATTTTCAGCTGTCCCAACAGGGTATTGGAATGATGTGTCGGCTAATCTTACACTCATTTTAGTTGGTTAAAGAGTTTTGAGAGATAGTTTCGCATATAAGGAATATGGCATAAGGTTAATGCTAGCACCAAGGTCGGCTAAAGCATTACATGAGAAAATTTTATTAAAGTTGCACAGAATAAGGAAACTTCATGGGTCTCCAAGTTTAGGTGGAACTTTATTTTGAAGAATGGCAGAACTTTCATCGCTTAGGAAAACGGCAAAAATTTGTTCGGTATTATGCTTGTTGGTTACGAGTTCTTTGAAAAATTTGCCATAGTTAGGCATCCCGGCTAAAACTTCAACAAAAGGCACATTGATTCAGACAGCTCGAATCATGTCAAGGAATTTTCCGTAATGGGCCTTCATTTTTTATTTTCTAAGGCGTTGAGGATATGGGATTTTTGGTTTGTATGGTTTTGGTAACGACGTTTCTTTGACTGGTTTCGGGAGTTGAGTTTTTGGTTGTGGTGTTGGTTCATCATATTCATCATTGCTATCGAAGTTGATAGGGTTTTCAGATTTTTTTTGCTGATCTTTTGGGTTATCTGGTGGATTATAGGATTTACCACTTCTTGTGAATACGGCATTCACATGCTTATTACGAGATTGCGGTGGTTGGTAAGCTTTAGAGTTGCTACCTCGTGGGTTTGATTGAGTGTTGCTTGGAAGAGATCTTGAAGGTCGACCAGATTGCTTGTCAGCGAGTTTGTCGAACTTAGTTTCAAGGTTTTAGATTGAAGCTTGATGATTTTTGGCTACTGTTTCAAGTTGAGTTTTTAGGTCCATAAATGTCTCGTTGACAAAAGCGTTGGTTGATTGATGAGATTTCATGAAATCGTTGAATTGTCTTTGAAGATAATAGGATTTATCATTCGTGTTAGATTGGTAGTTGTCTCGGTTGTAATCATTCCATTCGCTTGAACGCCAATTATCGCGATTTGAGTCTCGATCGTGGTAATCATTGTAAAAATGAGTCTTACGGAAAGTTTGCATGAATTTAGCTTCTTCTTTACGGGACATAGGTATGTCATCATCGTCAAGGTCGGGTGTTGGTTGTTTAGCATGAGATTGGAGTTCTTTGTACTGAGCATCCATTTTATGGTCATGGCATCCATTCGGGCCATAATTTTGTCAGTGTCAGAATTATTGTTACCTTCATCAGCGAAAGCAATGGTTTTCTTAAGAGATGATTTGGATTTTTGTTTTTTAGCCCAGTCGAGCTTGAGCAATACTTTATCTTTGAGAAGCTGATAAGCTTGATTTGGTGTTTTATAAAGGAAAATACCACCAGCTGCGACATTTAGAACTTATTGGGTTATTCGTTGAGCCCATGATAAAAGATTTTGATAATATAAATTTCTGAGCATTTCCTTCATACGAAGCCAAGCATCGGTTAGAGCTTCATTTTCATGTTGAGAAAAAGCACGGATTTCTCTAAGGAGTCGGTCGAAAAGAGCTGGAGGAAAGAATCGGCTAATGAAAGCGGTTTGAGGTTCATCCCACGTTTTGATAGTTCCTTCGTTGAGTTCGTCCAGCCATGTTTTTGCTTCTCCAGTGAGTGATAGGGGAAACATCATTAGGCGAATAGCTTCATTCTCGGTATCTCTGTATTTAAACATATCATAGATTCCGAAGAATTCATGAATGTGTTTTTGAGGATCGGTTTTGGTTCTACCTTCAAATTGGTTTCCTTTGACGAGGGTCAAGTGGTTACCTTTAATGGCAAATTCGTTAGCGATTTCAGGAATAGTGATCGCGGAACCGGGAGTCAGAGCGACAACACGGTCGGCAGCCCACATGGGTTTGATTCGATGACAAATAGTCTATATATAATTAAATATATATCATAAATATCTCAAATTAATTATAGTATAGAGAGTATCCCGTTTGATATAAAGATTGCTTGAGGACAAACAATATTTTATCTCTCGGATGTCGTATCCCGACAAGAGTTAAATTTGAAGTCCGCAAAGGTATTTTGTTTGATGCTCGAATATCAAATATTTTGAATTTTGTTTTTATTTCTACTAACACAAAGGCAAATAAAGATAAGCTAAACTAACAATTAAAGCAATTAAGACATTTAAGCATAAAATGAGAACGATAATTAAAAACGCGACTAATTAACCAAATAACACAAATTTAAAACCTACAAATTTAAAATGCTAAATTTTAAACTTAAATGCACTAAAATAATTTTCAAAACAGAAAATATATTTTTTTGTAACTTTTTTATATTTTTAAACAATTTAAAACACCTTTAATCTAGAAAATTAATAAAAATTACTAAACTATTTTATAAGAATTTGAGAAAATTCATAAAAATGCTTAACACTATTCCTAAGGTTTCTAAAAAAATGAATTAATAAGATCAAACCAATAAGCCAGGAAAATTAGATAAGCTAAATAAGCTTAAAGGCTAAACATACTATAACAATAAAAGGGTGCATACTTATAAATGAAAAAGTCCCCAGGGCAATTGGTTGAGGTGTTGGGTGTGTGAAGAGGAGGTCACAGGTTCCAAACCTGTGGCCATTCTTTTTGATAAAACATTTTTTTAATTTTCTTTTTGAAAAAGCTAAAATATAAGTAAAAATAAGCTTATTTAATAAGATGACTTATTACTAAAACTTAATAGATAAGCTAGAAATAAGCTATAAAGGATGACAGCTAACTAAACTAAACAAAATAATTTTAAGCTAAACTACTCGAGCTTTTAAGATTTAATAAGCTAATAGCAAACCAATAAGCTAAAAACAGAACAAATCCTAGACCTAATTAGCACTAATGAGCAAGAATAAGCTGATAAGCATTTAAAAAGCAAAAAGACAGCAAATTCAAAATCAGACTAAAGAGGCCTTAACCACTACTTTTTAAGCTAACTTAATGAACTAATAAGCAAAAGAAATAAGCTAAAAAGTAAAACAGACAAAGCACCATACTTAATAAGCATAAAAGATTAAAAAAAAACAAATAAAATAAACTCAAAAGCACCAAAAACCTATAAGACAACAGACTCTAAGGATGGACTTAAAAGACCTTTTGGACAGATTTTAAGCTACTACAAAAGCCAATTAAGCCAATAGAAAAAGCCAAAGAACTTAAAACAAATTAAGACTAATACTTGTAGAACTCAAATAAGTTTAAATTTAGATCAAAAGCTAATCAATTAAGCTAGAAAGGGATAATGATTATGACAGAATATGCTATTTTTTTGGCTTTTTGAACTTGAAGACAGATTATAAGCTTAAAATGAGGACTCAATAAGCAAAATTTAAGGTAAAAGGCTAATCACAGATAAAGACCATGCCTTATTAAGAAAATACAACTAAAATTAAACTAATAAAACCACTAAGTAAGCTGAAAACTTAAAATGAGACAGGTTGCACACCAGACTTATATTATTTAGACTCTTTATGCTAATGACTTTTTGAAACAAAGCTTATGGACTCTAAAATACTTTTGACAAGCTGAAAACTTAAAACAAGCTAGAACAATCTTTGATAAACTAAAAGTAACCAAAAACAATCAAACCTAAGCTAAATTTTCACCATTATTAACCTGCAAATCTAGACCCTTAAGACCAAGCTACCAAACTATTTTTGAACAAAAATACTCTAAAGGTTTTCCTAAATTTATAAATTCTAAACATATTTGCTATGATGCAAGATGAACTCATTTGAATAAGAAAAACTACAACTCAAGTACATTTTAAGACTATTGGCAAATAAGCTGTTTGAAAAACTTTTGAAACTAGCAGACTTTAACTTTTGATAACACTAACTTTAAAACTTAACAAAACCAACCCTAAGCTTATTAAGACTCACTTTTAGACTAATTTAGAGCTAATGAAATCGTCTTACAAACCAAAAACAGTTTTAACCTTATTTGACCCATTTTAAAACCATATAAAACACTCCTTTAAAACTCAAAAAACTATTTAAAACCAAAAACAGATTATAATAAGCTACAAAGTGATAAAAACAGATTAAGTCAAGTGATAATTAAAGACAATTAAGCTAAAAAATTAGGGAAATAAGCACTATAGAATAAGCTACACTAATAAGGATACTTGACTGAAATAAGGATAGATTTTAAGAAAACTCAAGTTAAACTCTAATAAGCTATAAACTAAACTTATTAAGCAACAATAAGGCAGATTAAGCATAGATAAACCACATAAATAAGCAAATAAGCAGTTTGATAAGCTATAATGAAAATAAGCTAAAAAGAGTAAATGAGAGAGTACCTTTTTCCTTTGCTCCAAACAAGGACTTAAGTGCTCTTAGAGATATTCTACAAGCTAGCTTAATAATAAGCTAAGAATAAGCCCTATAAGCCTATCCATTTCTGGCTTATCTTCCTAATGGCTTATTAAATAGTTTGAGGTACTTTGAGTGAATACCTTTTTCAGTTTAGCTTTTAGAAAGCTAAACTGAATGAAAACTAGCTTATGAGTAATAGAGAGAGCTTATTGAGCTTATTTGCTAGTATCCAAACATATTTTAACTAAAATTCATAAAGGTAAAAACAGAATTTAAAATAACAGTTAAAATGAAACTGATACTTTTATTAATAATCAAACGTTTACATGCTTTTGAAATAAGAAATTACATTAAGAAGAACAATAAGCTAAACTATACTATTAAGCTACTCAAACATTACTAAGCTAAAATCCTACACACCCTTTCATGTGTGATGAGCCTCTCTATTTATAGTGAGGAAAAGAAGGTTCTAGCCTTTCAGGAGCGTGTTCACTTGTCCATCCTTAGCCCTTAGATCCAATCAAATCACTTTGAGCCCTTGATCATTCTCCACATATAATAGCCAATGGAAGGCTTAAGGATCACCAACATGGCATAAGTGGCAGACATGTCAGGGAGTGTCAGCTTCTAGAAGGGATCGTGATGGGTAGAAAGGTGATTTTAGTGGTTTATTCTGGTTTGCTTTGTCTCTGTGTAAAAACAAGAGGGAAAAGGGTAAAAGATGTACAGTGTTTTGACCCGTGTTGCTATAAGATTTGACTATGGACCAGGGTTGGGAAGTGGTGTTGGGCTTTTTTTAATTCTTTTGGGCTAGAAATGGGTATAAGTTTAATGGATTTGGACATTTATAAGAGGCTTAGATTTAGGCTCATATTTTGCATAGATACAAAGTCAATGGTCTGACCCGGCCTAATAAAATGAGCACGGGTTGGCCCATTTCTTTTTAGCTTAATAATAAGAAATAAAAGATATGTGTTTAAGCACATATCAAAATCCCCCATACTACGCTATTGCCGTGTCTTCATGCAATGTCATAAATACACACTTAGAAAACCAAAAATTTCAACCCCCTTAGACTAATTACCTCGAAGAGTAGCTAAGTGTTCATCTAAGGGGATTAGAAATTACTAGTTTTGAAAAGCCTCCCTTTTTACCATTTTTATGCATTTATTATTATCATTCATACATATCATAACTTTAAGGATCACGAAACAAGAAATACTAGAAGGATAAATTCATCATCCTTCGTTTTTCACCTGCCCCAAACTAAGCTTAAAAACGAAATCATTGTTAAATACAAGTTAAGATGCTAACACTACTCATAAATGCTAATTGTGTATACATAGCTACTTTTTGCTCCCTTAATTCTAAATCCTCCAAGGGTTTTATTTTTATTTATTGGTGACAAATAAATTAATGCTTTATTTATTTATATAAAGTAAACCCGGTTTAGACCATAATTAGTTTGAAATCCTTTCCTAAAGAGACGATATAGTGAGAATAAGGTCCACATTAAGGTTCTAATTTCGCATGATTTAGGGGTTATCCTTTTTATTTCATCGGAAACAACTCAACTACGAGTCCAGAGATGAAGGCTTTATTTAGATAACCCCGGAGTTAAAATTTGGCTTTATTATTATTATTGTAACATTATTAAACCTCGGCCCTTAAAACAACTGCCACATCGGTATGCGAGCCGACCATGGTCCAGGAGTCTTATTTCGACCTCGGTGATCCTCGACCTTTTTGAAGGCTGCAACATCGGTTGTGAGCCGGCAAGATGCAGCAAACTTTTATCAGTCTCGGATTATTATTCTTACTATGGGCCTTCTTTTGAAGACTGCCACATCGGTTGTGAGCCGGCAAGAGGCAGTAAACTTTTATCAGCCCATAGTTTTTATTATTATTATTACCTCCACCCTTTAAACGACTACCACATCGGTTATGAGCCGACAAGAGGTAGTGGTCTTATTTCGGCTTCGGTTTATTACATAATTATTATTATAGCCAAATTTCAAGTCCTGTGGTCTTTTAACTACCTAGATAACGGTAGCGAGCCATCAGGAATCGGTAGCCTATTTCCCCACAACACTGACAAAACCTCGATGTGTACCTTACTTTCACTAGAAAGAATCTCTACAAAGTGATTTAAACTAAGAATCGCAAAAATCTAAAGTAGCTTTATTCATTAACAATTATATAAAGTTTATTAAGCTGATGGGAGTAAAAATCCACAATTAACCTCTATGAGCTATAAAGATATCCAACTACTCTATATTTAGCATCTAACTTATATAAAACTCTATCATTTCTCGTTCTTCGCAAATTTAAAATCTTTACTAAAAAGATCCGCGAATGCTTAGTCTAATAAAAACAAGCTTTGCATATTTAAAGTCTATCATGGAAACTTGCAAACTCTTGGCTCTTTTAAGCTAGAATTCACTTTTTAAAGCTTCTTGTATAAAAGACTAGCAAAAGCTTAAATTTATATAAGTTAAGGGGCAAGCTAGAGCGCAACATGCTCGATCAAGTCAAAATTTATTCTTAAAAAGACAAAACTATGTGTCTAAACACTTATTCTATTTTTGAAAATTTTGAAATTTTGGCATATTTTTGCTATTTTTAGTAGTAAAACTTGGTTACGTGAAGACAAGGCAAATGCAAGTAAAATCAAATCGAAAGATTCCCCCATACTAGAACTATACATTGTCCTCAATGTGAGACTGTCACCCTCATACTAATTTCGACCTCGGTGATCCAAATATTAAGGGGTCTCTACGCAAATCTAAAGCCGTTTATTAATTATGCTAATAGATAAATGTTAATCAATAAGACCTAGGATATCGGATTCCCATATATAATCATGCGAAGGATTGAAGATCGAGTGAACGATGGACAAAACCACGAGCACGAGAATCTTTAAAATCCAGGCAATCCTGGACATAAAACAAAAAACACGAAAATGAGAAAGGAAGAGGCGAGCCTACTCACGTCACACTTATTAATAAATATTATACTAATATACTACTACTAAGGATAAGTATGGGTTGCCACCCGCGAAGCGCTTGTTTTTGTTAATCGAGTCACGAGCCTGACTCGACCCTGAATTTAGTGGTCTATGGGGAAAGTTTAGAGATCCAAGACAACCATCGGTGGTATGTCCCTTCCAAAATAATGCTTAAGTCTATGACCGTTCACCTTGAAATTTGGTCCATTGGTTTGAGATAACTCGATGGTTCCATAAGGGAAAACTTGAGCAATGGTGAACGGTCTGGTCCAACGGGTTTTGAGCTTGCCTAAGAAAATCTTTAATCGAGAATTGAAGAGAAGAACTCGATCACCAACATTGAAAACGCAGTTCTTAATCTTGGAATCATGAATCTTCTTCGTTTTCTCTTTGTAGATTAAAGAGTTCTCGTAAGCTTGATCCCGGAGTTCATTTAATTCATTCATTTGAACTTCCTGGTGATCACCCGTGGTCTTTAGGTCAAAATTACAATGCTTTAAGGCCCAATAGGCCTTGTGTTCAAGTTCGATAGGAAGATGGCAAGCCTTTCCGTACACGAGCTTATAAGGAGTGCACCCGATGGGTGTCTTAAATGCAGTACTGAAGGCCCATAATGCAGCATCTAACTTATCGGACCATGAAGCTCGATTTTCGCCTACAGTACTTTTTAAAATACGTTTCAAAGTATGATTTGAAACCTCCACTTGTCCACTCGTTTGTGGATGATACGCGGTAGAAAGACGGTGGGTAACTCCATACTTAAGCATGACCTTCGAGAATTTCTCATTGCAAAAATGAGTACCGCGATCACTAATTATAGCACGAGGAGTTCCAAATCAGGCAAAAAGAGATTTCAAGAATTTAACAACGACTTGGGCATCATTAATGGGGAGCGCTTTTGCTGCAACCCATTTAGACAAGTATTCAACGGCCATAAGGATGTACTTGTTCCCTCGAGAAGACGGGAACAGTCCTATAAAATCGATGCCCCACACGTCAAAGATCTCGCATACTTGAATCACATTTTGAGGCATTTCGTCTTTTTGCGAGATTTTACCTTGACGTTGACATGAGTTACAAGACTTTACCATTTGTGGGCATCGCGGTAAATTGTCAGCCAATAGAAACCATAATCGAAGACTTTCTTAGCGGTGTAATTCGCACCATGATGTCCCCTGATGGGTCCATTATGGCAAGCCGTGAGGATTTTGACGGCTTCTTGGCCATGAATACATCGTCTAATCACTTGATCCGCACAAATCTTAAACAAGTAGGGGTCGCCCCAAAAATAATGCTTAACGTCGCTTAAAAGAATTTCTTATCTTTTGATGGGACAGACACCCCTTTTACTACAAAAATTTCCCTCCCCACCCCCCGCCCCCTCCCCCCCCCCCCATGGTAATTTGCAATGTCCGGTAAACCACGGGGTAATAATAATCACCAGGTGAAAATTATCATTTTCGAGGGTCTCGAGAGGAAATGTTTCGGTAATTTTCGTTTTCTCGAGATCACCTTATGAGGGATTTTTCGTAATCTGATAAATGATCGGACGCGCTGAGTCTCCCGATCTTGTTTTAATAACAATGAATGACATCAAATTCTTGGAGTAGGAGAATCTACCAGAGCAATCTCGGTTTAGCGTCTTGCTTAGCAAGAAGATACTTAGGAGCCGAGTGGTCCGTATACACTACGGTCTTTGATAAGACTAAGTAAGGCCAAAATTTCTCAAAAGCATATACCACGGCTAATAATTCCATTTTCGTAGTCGTGGTAAGGATGCTTGATTCATCCGTCATGGTCTTACTTGCATAGTGTATAGGCTGAAAATGTTTGGTCTTACGTTGCCCCAAGACTGTACCTACCGCATAATCACTAGCGTCGCACATAATTTCAAATGGTAAGTCCCAATCAGGGGCAACTAAAATCGGGGCTTCAATTAACTTTTTCTTAAGTACATTAAACGCTTCAATACATTCTTTCAAGAAAACAAACAGGGATTCTTTTTCAAGAAGTTGGGTCATCGGCCAGGTGATTTTAGAAAAATCTTGGATAAATCGACGATAGAACCTGGCGTGACCTAAAAAACTTCGAACGACTTTGACAGAAGTCGGATAAGGGAGTTTAGCTATAACATCAACTTTAGCTCTGTCGAACTCAATCCCGGACTTTCAAATCTTATGGTCGAGGATAATGCCCTCTTTAACCATGAAATGACACTTCTCCCAATTTAGAACTAAATTAGTGTCTTCGCACCGTTTGAGCATTTTGTCTAAATGGGAGAGGCATGAGGAGAAAGAATCCCCGAAGACCGAGAAATCGTCCATGAAGACCTCCATCGTTCCCTCGATCATATCGTGGAAAATGGCCATCATGCACCTTTGGAACGTGCTCGGAGCATTACATAAACCAAGAGTCATATGTCGGTAGGCAAACGTCCCATAAGGGCAAGTAAATGTGGTCTTCTCTTGGTCTCGCGGGTTAATTGGAATTTGAAAATATCCGGAAAATCCATCTAAAAAGCAATAGTATTTGTTCCCTGCTAAACTACTAACATACGGTCCATGTAAAGGCAGACGGGCAATGTCCTTTACGATTATCATCATTAACTGTTCTGTAATCATAACAAACGCGCCACCCTTAACTAACCAAGTAGTATCAATTCATTATCTTCGTTTTAACAACTACGGTCATGCCACCCTTCTTAGGCACACAATGAACGAGGCTCACCCACGGGCTATCAGAGATAGGGTAAATTAATCGGCTCCAAGGCTTTGATAACTTCCTTTTTATAACCTCAAGAATTTTCGTGATTCACCCTTCTTTGAAGTTGAACCGCCGTTTGAAATCGTCTTCATATAAGATCTTTTGAGTATAAAAACTATGGTACGATACCCTTAAATGTCGAAAATTTTCCATGCGATGGCCCGTTTGTGTGACTTAAGAACCTTTAAAAGTGAGGCTCTTTCTTCATCTTTTAATTCTTTAGAAATTGTAGGATCCCGTAAACACTTCACTACATATAACACAACACGAATCGAACTAGAAAAAAGAAGAAGAGATGATGTTTTAGAGAGAGAAAGAAGAGAGAGAGAGAGAGTTGAGAGAGAAATTAGAAAGTGAAATATTATAAAATGAAAATCAACCCTATACCTTTTCCAAAGTGGAAAAGGTATATACATACCCCGACACTTAAAATGACATGTGGGATATTTAACTAGGATCTTGTCTTGGGTCTTGCTTGGGATTAAACCCGAAACATATACAATATTAGTTTAATTATCGAGCGCATATTCCAGATACATTCCCTAATAACAACGTATAACAAATGAGTTGACCGAGACTAACAAACATAATGGACTGAACATCATGTTCGACTCAATATTTTGAGGCTAACAATCTCCCCCGAAGTGAGTTCATTGATGACACTCCTTCATGAGATCAATGAGATTGCTTTTGTCGTTAAGCTCATGTGGTCTTGGTCTTTCTCTTTGTTCTTAGTTGTAGGTTTGTTCCTTCATGCTTTGTGATCTTGACTTTGAGCCTTTGTCATTGTCTTCATCGTCTTTGCCATCTTGCGATCTTGTGTCTTTGGCCAACATTCTCATACTATGCCTCATCTTGAAAGCTTCAAATCAGAGTTAGCGGAAGTCTTTGTCTTTAAATCTTGAGCTTTCATGATAGATTGTCTTTGTAGAATGAGCATGAACATGTGGTAATGAATCGACTTTGGTTGATTGGGATACTGTCACCACCGTTTTAACCTGCAGGTTTACGTTAGTGATAATCCAGAAAATTGATTTGAAAATCAATCGACATATTACTTGTAAAAGCGTTTTTGTAACACATCGGGAGTTTTAAGCTTTTATCAAAATTCATCAACCGTCAATTCATTTACTGGACCAAATCGATATCCAGTTGTCACAAGTTTGATTCATATAGAATCTCGCAAGTCACCTACCAAGAGCTTGTTTGATGCTGACTCAAGCAGGATTTCCATCTTCATTGTGAATACTTATAGTATCACTCGGATGTTCTGGCAAATATCACAAGGATATTGCGTAGGACTCTTGTTAACAGCTTGTGAACTTGATGATGTTCAACAAGTGTTTGAAATGGAATGTGTCCTAACGAGATTTAGATTGATCTCTGGGCTCTAGACTCGATTAGTGCATTTTGGTTTTAGTACTCGGAGGCTGGAGCAGACTGCCACCTATTCAATATCAACAATCTCGGAGAGAGATGTCAATAGATAACGTGTGTATCTCCGTGACAAATGAGACAAGTTTCTGTTGAGAGAAACCTGAATGGCTGGGAAGGGTTGTGCATTGCATCACTAGGTCCATGATGTCGTTTTCAATGTCAGCAATCAACTTGTGATTCTGACAGCATATGTATTGACCCGGTTTCTGCCTTAAGTTGTGTGGAGGGCTTCTTTGTTTACACCCTTTATCCAACATTCCTTTAATTCTTCACGCCTTCACTACTTACCAAGACGTCATTACTAACACCTTGTTGTGATTGTTCCAGTGTTAGCTCAATCTTAGTCGGCATTATTCCCATATACATTCATCTCCAATCATACCTAAGGACTGCTATTTCTAACTTTGGATTATCCTTGGGTAGATCCTCCGGTTCTGGTTGGATCATAGGATTGATTCCTAACCTAACCACCTTATGACTTCAGAATTGTCATGAAATTAAGATGTTGTTGGGTATAAGATCAAACCATAAAACCTTTTCTTACTGTTCAGCACATTGAGTCGATTAGATCATATTTTAAATATATTTTCTCCCTTTTATTTTTAAAAAAAGTAAACACTTAGTTTTTGAAATACCTTGTGATTAAAATATGTCTTGAAAATTCTGTGGGGAGAAAATATGATCAGCATGAATGGTTTAGAACATTTTGATAATGTTTTGAATACATAAGAATTGTCGTTGTTGATGTATCCAAGAACATTAAAACTTTGTTTTTCGAAAAACTCCCCCTCAAAAATAGGACCAATTGAGAAATTGTTGTCTTTTGAAAACATTGTGAGGGTTGGAGTGTTGAACACACAATTTTGAAAGATTATGAATTGTCATCGAGAAATTCTTGAAAAATTGTGTTCAACTTTTTGAAAAACCAAATGTTAGAGGACTTCTCTTTTAACGGTAAGGGTAAGCGCACTGATACGTACACTATCCTTTTTCTTGAGCTTAAAACATTGAATGTCTTGTAAGAACAGCTCAAGACCGAGAAACGTTAATTTTCTCGTTGTGAGGATGAGTTATAAACCTTCCTTTATTTGAAGTCCGGGTTATGTACTGATATTTGCACATAAGCCATTTAGAAAATTAGAAATGACATGTTTTGAAACTATTTGAAAAACTCTCGCTCGAACTTCATTTACACACCCGTGTCAATGTTAATCGACATTTCTAAGCACGTAAATGTTATCGATTCCAAGAGACATGTCGAGAAGATTCTTTTTGGAGTTTTATATTTTTGTATTTTGCTGTTTCCAAAAAATATATTACACGGTGATGTATGATGATGATATCAAGCAGTCTCATTTTCCAAAACCTCCGTCCGCTGAGTCAAACATCTCATACCAATTCTTCAGACAATATCATAAACCGATCCTCATGAAGGGCTTTCGTAACATGTCAGCTAATTGGGTATTTCAGTACCTGAACAAAAATATAATTCAATTAAACCATTTTCAACATGTGCCTTTATGAAATGATACCGAGTATGGGATTTGCTTTGTTCGCGAATGTTGCCCGGGTTTCATTAGAGTGCTATGGCTAACTGAAGTCCGCAATACAACAGTATTATGATGTAGTCGAATCCATAATCTTTAAGTTGTGTCCTCATCCACATTACTTTGAGCACAACTTGCAGAATACCGCCAACGTAACTCTGCCTCTGCTGAAGACATTGCAGTGCAATTTTGTTTTTTTGACATCCAACTTACTAGCTCATCACCAAGGAACTGTATTCATCCAGAAGTGCTTTTGCGAGTATCAATGCATCCGACATGAACATCCTGACTGAAAATGTATGTTAGTTCAAAGCCAAATCCTTTGGATTCCAAGTCCTATGTTATGGTACCCTTTTAGTATTTAAAAGATTCTTTTAACCTCCTTGAGGTTGCTTTTGTGGTTGGTCGTGCTCGATAACGTGCACAATAGCATACTGCTTGCACAATATCTGGTCTACTAATGTCAAGACATGAGTGGCCCTATTTTTTACTAAATGGTAATTAGATTGGTCTCCGTTCTCCACTCAAATCCTACATCTAGTTTGGGTTTTGTAGGCAAGGTTGTTACCAAAGGAGTGACAATAGACCCCATGATTATGCCTTTAGAAATTTTCTAAGAGCGAACTTGGCCTGATTGATAAAAAACCTTTTGGGGACTAGTGGATCTGTAGTCCTAAAAAGAACTTCATCTCCCCCATTAAGGACATTTCAAATCTATTGTGCATTAATTTTTCAAATATTTTGGAATATTTAGGGTTTGTAGACCTAAAAATTATGTCATCAATATAAATCTGCACAAGTAGAATATCCTCCCCGTATTTTATCTTGAATAAAGTTGGGTCAATTTTACCTTTAGTAAAGCCTTTAGACATCAGGAAGTTTGAATAGTTCATCATACCAGGCTCCTTGGAGCTTGCTTTAAATCATACAAAGCTTCCTGAGAAGGTTATTACTTTTTCTGATATCTGGATCAACGAACCCATACCCAGCAGAGCAACATAAACCTCTCATTCTGAGGGTCTCGAGAGGAAATGTTTTGGTAATTTCCTTTTTCTCGAGATCACCATAATGAGGGTTCTCTAATCTAGACAAATGGTCGGCCGCGAGATTCTCTGCTCCTTTTTTATAACGAACAATGACATCAAATTCTTGGAGTAGAAGAATCCACCAGAGCAATCTCAGCTTAGCATCTTGCTTAGCAAGAAGATACTTAAGAGCCGAGTGGTCCGTATACAGTATGGTCTTTGATAAGACTAAGTAAGGCCAAAATTTCTGGAAAGCATACACCATGGCTAATAACTCTTTTTTCGTAGTAGTGTAATGTGCTTGAGCATCCGTCATGGTCTTACTTGCATAGTGTATAGGCTAAAAATGTTTGATCTTATGTTGCCCGCAAGACTGCACCTACCGCATAATCACTAGCGTCACACATAATTTCAAATGGTAAGTCCCAATCAGGGGTAACTAAAATTGAGGCTTCAGATAACTTCTTCTTAAGTATATTAAATGCTTCAATACATTCTTTCGAGAAAATAAACGGGGTTTCTTTTTTTAGAAGATGGGTCATCAGCCGGGCAATTTTAGAAAAATCTTGGATAAATCGATGATAGAACCTGGCGTGACCTAAAAACTTCGAACTCCTTTGATGGAAGTCGGATGTGGGAGTTTAGCTATAACATCAAATTTAGCTCTATCGACCTAAATCTCGGACTTTGAAATCTTATGGCCGAGGATAATGCCCTCTTTAACAATGAAATGGCACTTCTCCCAATTTAGAACTAAATTAGTGTCTTCGCATCATTTGAGCATTTTGTCTAAATGGGAGAGGCATGACAAGAAAGAATCCCTGAAGACCGAGAAATCTTCCATGAAGACCTCCATTGTTTCCTCGATCATGTCGTGGAAAATGGCCATCATGCACCTTTGGAACGTGCCCAGAGCATTACATTAACCAAAAGGCATACATCGGTAGGCAAACGTGCTATAAGGGCAAGTGAAGGTGGTCTTCTCTTGGTCTTGCGGGGCAATTAGAATTTGAAAATACCCAGAAAATCCATCTAGAAAAAAATAATATTCGTTCCATACTAAACGTTCTAGCATTTGGTCCATGAAAGGCAATGGGAAATGGTCTTTACGAGTGACATCATTAAGCTTTCAGTAACCAATACAAACGATCCATCCTGTAACTAACCTAGTAGGAGTTAACTCATTATCTTAGTTTTCAACTACGGTCATGCCACCCTTTTTAGGCACACAATGAATGGGACTCACCCACGGGCTATCAGAGATAGGGTAAATCAATCCGGCATCAAGGATTTTGATAACTTCCTTTTTGATAACCTCATGAATTTTTGGATTCACCCTTCTTTGATGTTAAACCGCCGGTTTGAAGTCGTCTTCTATTAAGATCTTGTGAGTACAAAAACTATGGTCGATACCCTTAATGTCAGAAATTTTCCATGCGATGGCCCGTTTGTGTGACTTAAGAACCTTTAAAACAGTGGCCTTTTCTTCATCTTTTAATTATTTAGAAATTATGATGGGTAATTTATCGGTTCCTTCTAAAAATGCATATTCTAAATGAGAAGGTAAATCCTTAAGCTCGAGTTCTGGTGGTTCTTCGATTGAAGGCTTCGTCATAGTAACATCAACTTGCTTAAGGTCGTCATTCTTCATCGGAGGGAGAGTGGAGAAGGATCTTCATTCAACAATTTCTCAAGGTAAAGAATATCTCCCTTCGTGTCATAGTAATCGTCATCCAAATTAGAAAGTTCTTTCAGGGTACGTAGAAAAGTCTCAATATCTTCCAAGATAAAATCTCCTCCTTCAAAAGGAGTAAACGAGGGGGAAGAAGAAGCGATGATAGGATCCGAAGGAGTGGGATTACCACTTGTCAAAATATATGAAAATCCAAGCATTTCTTGAGCATACTCCTCACAAGCAACGTCTATGACATTGACTTGATTAATCGTTTTGTAATTACAAGAGTATCTCGAAGTTTGCCCAACTTTAAATATAATGGCCTCATCATAGACTCGAATAGTTAATTCTTCACCATATACATCGATTAAAGCTCTTGTCGTCCTCAAGAAAGGTGATCCGAGGATGAGGGGAACCCGAGGATCGACATCATAATTAACTACAACAAAGTCGGCCAGAAAATAAAACTTTCCAACTTTCACAAAGATATCTTCGGCAACACCTTTTGGATGAACGACTGATCGGTCTGCGAGTTCGAGTGTCATGCGGGTCGAAGTGAGTTTCGGGAGCGAAAGCTGCTTCTACATGGAAAGAGGCATTAGATTAATGCTAGCACCAAAATCGGCCAAGGCTAAGCACTCATCTAGCTCCGGAAAATCACATGGGATGAGAAATTTACCGGGGTCTCCAAGTTTTTCAAGCAACTTTTTTAGGAGCACCGCCGAGCAATTTTCATTTAACGGAGTATTTGCTAATTCGAACAACTTTTCCTTATTACTTAGAAGACTCTTAAACGTAGAAGCAAACTTCGGCATATGAAGAAGAGCATCCGCGAAGCTAATATCGAAGTGTAATCTTTGAAAGATTTGAAGAAATTTCAACATTTGATTATTAGCTTTTTCGCGGAGCTTTTGGTCGTTAAGTCTCGAAGGATAAGGTATTGACGGTTTAGGTTTAGGCTTTGGAGCAACTTCGGGCTCCAGAATCGGCTCTTGGATAACTGGAGGTTGGACGTGTGCGGTACTTTCTAAACTTGTATTTTTCACCTTGTCCTTTGTCGCCTCGGTTTCACGTTCCACTTCCTTCGGGAGAGGAGAAGGAGTAGGTGGAATTGAAGGTCCATCGTAAGCAACACCACTTCGGGTGGTAATAGCTTTCACATCACCTCTCGGGTTAGCAACGGTATTACTAGGAAGTGATCCCGAACCCGAGGGATTTTGATTTTGCATATTAGTTAATATGTTCATTATTTGATTGTTTTGATTTTCTATCTTATTGGTTCTTGCATCAATCGTAGATTTGAACTCATTTCGCAATTTCGTCTTCATGTTAATCATTTGAGTTTGCATTGCTCTTAAAGTAGCTTCATTACTCTTCATATAGTTCGTTAACTCATTCAAAGGTCCAACTTGAGCTTGATAATTCGTGGCTTGAAAATTCGGAGCTTGATAATTGTTGTTTCCTTGATTGAAGTTTTACCCTCTTCCTTGATTGTTCGGAGCTTGATAAATTGGGACTTGAAAATTCTATTGATTTTGATTTTGATTGTATCGGTTTTGATTATTTTGCACATTCGGTTGATTGAAACCGGATTGGTCCGATCGGTTTAATTATTCGAGTGGGTTAGCTAAGCATATACGGTCACCTTGCGGTTTAGTAGGAATTACCCCCCCGAATTGTAGGTACCCGTAGTAGCATAAGAGGCCTCTTGTGTGTAGCCATCGATCCGAATTTGACTTTACCCGAACACTCGGTAATGGAATGGGGAACCACCACCAAGTCTCGCAATTTGGAATTAACATATTAGTCTCATTCATCTTTCCAATTGTTGAGGCAGCTTCTGGATTCGCGGTAGTAGTAGTTTGTAGATAGAGATATTCTAGTCTCTCGTCACGAGTGCTGAAGTGTCCCAATGGTTGTGTGTGACGCGGTCATGTTTCTCGATCAATTGTAAATTCTTCTCGGTGTCTTTTGCATAAAAGTTCATACCGCTGCAGCATTGTTGGTGTTCCGATGACTTAATGTCAGACCATTATAAAACGTATCAATTTGTGTAACTAAAAGCATGTTATAGTTAGGACACCGATCAATGGATAATTTATAACGCTCCCATGCCTCGAATAATGATTCGTGCGATTTTTGTTCAAATTTCGTGATCTCGTTCCTTAATTTAGTCAACTTGATGGAGGAAATTATTTCAAGTGATTGTTCTAATTTCATATCGTCGAAAGAGTGGATGGAATTCCTTTGAAGGCGATCATACCATGCGATAGCATGATGCGTCAAGGAATATGGGAAAAGAGATAAACGAAGAGCGTCATTGGAGACCCCATTTTGCTTCATATGTTGAGTAATTTCCAAGAATCTATCAATATGTCTATTGGCATCGTCGCTTGGTAACCCGTGAAATTGGCAAGTATTTTGAAATTGTTGGATCATGTGATGACGAAGTCCAAAATTTTAGCTTCGATTGGAATCGGGGCTATAGGGTCCGCACCGTACATTTTTAGTCGGTTGGCCACAAACTACTCATCGATTTCTGGGAGCTGGCCCATTAGGTCTCACCACCGGAGGTGGACCATTATTTGGTGGAGGAGGGGGACCAGTAGGAGGCGGTCCCATATTATTATGAGGAATGCTCATAACTTCTTTGAAGTCTAAAAGAGATGACGGTTCACCTAAATTCCTTCGTCGAATAAGACTCTCGGGGTCTCTAAGCGGAGAAAATAGATTATAAGATGAAGAGTAAGGACGCGAGTGCTATGCTACTAAAACGAGATAAGAAAATAAGATGATTAGAACGAAAAATATTTTTGTAACCGATAATCGAACAAGTGTACGGTAGCTCTGTAGAAAAATGCACAAAGAAGCAGAAGAGCGGTTAAGCGCGAAGCGTTTTAAAAACCTTCTCCTTTCGGGTCAAAGTTCGTTGGATCGACCCTCCTTAAACCTCTCTTATAGTTTGTAAATCTAAAGGTAAGCCGTTTTCACAAGTGACACAACGGTTATTTTTGAGTTTTTCAATTTTTTTGTATTTTATAAAATAAATTAAAAACAAAATATTTTTGTATTTTTATGGTTTTATAAAAGAAAATAGAAAATTATAAACGATAACTTCACGGGGAAGATCTTCAAGTCACTAACTTCGCGAAAATCATACACCTCTCCCCGGCAGCGGCACCAAAAATTTGATTCGATGACATATAGTCTATATATAATTAAATATATATCCTAAATATCTCAAACTAATTATAGTATAGAGGGTATCACGTTTTATATAAAGATTTCTTGAGGACAAACAATATTTTATCTCCCGGATGTCGTATCCCGACAAGAGTTGAATTTAAAGTCCGCAAAGGTATTTTGTTTGATGCTCGAATATCCAATATTTTGAATTTTGATTTTAATTCTACTAACGTAAAAGCAAATAAAGATAAGCTAAATTAACAATTAAAGCAATTAAGACATTTAAGAATATAATGATAACGAGAATTAAAAACGCGATAATTAACCAAATAACACAAATTTAAAACCTAAAAATTCAAAATGATAAATTTTAAACTTAAATGCACTAAAATAATTTTCAAAACATAAAACATATTTTTTTGTAACTTTTTTATATTTTTAAACAATTTATAACACCTTTAATCTAGAAAATTAATAAAAATTACTAAACTATTTTATAAAAATTTAAGAAAATTCCTAAAAATGCGTAACACTATTCTTAAGGTTTCTAAAAAAATAAATTAATAAGCTCAAACCAATAAGCCAAGAAAACTAGATAAGCTAAATAAGCTTAAAGACTAAACTTACTATAACAATAAAAGGGTGCATACTTATAAATGAAAAAGTCCCCAGGGCAGTTGGTTGAGGTGTTGGGTGTGTGAAGGGGAGGTCATAGGTTCGAACCTGTGGCCACCCTTTTCGATAAAACATTTTTTTATTTTCTTTTTGAAAAAGCTAAAATATAAGTAAAACTAAGCTAATTTAATAAAAGGACTTATTACTAAAACTTAATAGATAAGCCAGAAATAAGCTATAAAGGATGACAACTCTAAACTAAACTAAATGATTTTAAGCTAAACTGCTTGAGATTTTAAGATTCAATAAGCTAATAGCAAACTAATAAGCTACAAATAGAACAAATCCTAGACCTAATTAGCACTAATGAGCAGCAATAAGCTAACAAAATAATCTGATAAGCATTTAAAAATCAAAAAGACAGCAGATTCAAAATCAGACTAAAGAGGGCTTAACCACTACTTTTTAAGCTAACTTAATGAACTAA
Source organism: Tanacetum coccineum (assembly GCA_026074375.1). Classification (NCBI taxonomy): domain Eukaryota; kingdom Viridiplantae; phylum Streptophyta; class Magnoliopsida; order Asterales; family Asteraceae; genus Tanacetum; species Tanacetum coccineum. Next base: position 41,159 of record BQNB010006372.1, on the reverse strand, counting down.
TAAGCAAAAGAAATAAGCTAAAAAGCAAAACAGAAAAAGCACTAAACTTAATAAGCATAAAAGATTCAAAAAAAAAAACAAATAAAATAAACTTAAAAGCACCAAAAACCTATAAGACAGCAGACTCTAAGGATGGACTTAAAAGACCTTTTGGAAGATTTTAAGCTACTACAAAAGCCAATTAAGCCAAGAGAAAAAGCCAAAGAACTTAAAACAAATTAAGACTGATACTTGCAGAACTCAAATAAGTTTAAATTTAGATCAAAAGCTAATCAATTAAGCTAGAAAAGGATAATGATTATGACAGACTATGCTACTTTTTTTTTGGCTTTTTGAACTTGAAGGCAAATTATAAGCTTAAAATAAGGACTCAATACGCAAAACTTAAGGTAAAAGGCTAATCATAGATAAAGACCATGACTTATTTAGCAAATACAACTAAAATTAAACTAATAAAACCACTAAATAAGCTAAAAACTTAAAATGAGACAGATTGCACACTAGACTTATTTGATTTAGACTCTTTATGCTAATGACTTTTTGAAACAAAGCTTATGGACTCTAAAATACCTTTGACAAGCTGAAAACTTAAAACAGGCTGAGAACAATCTTTGTTAAGCTAAAAGTAACCAAAAACAATTAAAGCTAAGCTAAATTTTCACCATTATTGACCTGCAAATCCAGACCCTTAAGACCAAGCTACCAAACTGTTTTTGAACAAAAATACTCTAAAGGTTTTCCTAAATCTATAGATTCTAAACAGATTTGCTATGATGCAAGATGAACTCATTTGAATAAGAAAAACTACAACTCAAGTACATTTTTTAAGACTATTGACAAATAAGCTGTTTGAAAAACTTTTGAAACTAGTAGACTTCAACTTTTGATAACACTAACTTCAAAACTTAACAAAACCAACTCTAAGCTTATTAAGACTCACTTTTAGACTAATTTAGAGCTAATGAAATTGTCTTACAAACCAAAAATAGTTTTAAACCTTATTTGACCCATTTTAAAACCTTATCCCAAACACTCCTTTAAACTCAAAAAACTAATTAAAACTAAAACCAGATTATGATAAGCTACAAAGTGATAAAACAGATTAAGTTAAGTGATAATTAAAGACAATTAAGCTAAAAACTTGGGGAAATAAGCACTATAGAATAAGCTATACTAATAAGGATACTTAACTGAAATAAGGACAGATTTTAAGAAAACTCAAGCTAAACTCTAATAAGCTATAAACTAAACTTATTAAGCAACAATAAGGCAGAATAAGCACAAATAAGCCACGTAAATAAGCCGATAAGCAGTTTGATAAGCTATAATGAAAATAAGCTAAAAAGAGTAAATGAAAGAGTACCTTTGTTCTTTGCTCCAAACAAGAACTTAAGTGCTCTTAGAGCTATTTTACAAGCTAGCTTAATAATAAGCTAACAATAAGCCCTATAAGCCCATCCATTTTTGGCTTATCTTCCGAATGGCTTATTCTATAGTTTGAGGTACTTTGAGTGAATACCTTATTCAGTTTAGCTTTTAGAAATCTAAACTGAATGAAAACTAGCTTATGAATAATAGAGAGAGATTATTGAGCTTATTTGCTAGTATCCAAACACATTTGAACTAAAATTCATAAAGGTAAACACAAAATTTAAAATCACAATTAAAATGAAGCTGATACTTTTATTAATAATCAAACGTTTACATGCTTTTGAAATAAGAAATTACATTAAGAAGAAGAATAAGCTAAACTATACTAATAAGCTACTCAAAACATTACTAATCTAAAATCCTACATACCCTTTCATGTGTGATGAGCCTCTCTATTTATAGTGAGGAAGAGAAGGTTCTAGCCTTTTAAGAGCGTCTTCACTTGTCCATCCTTAGCCCTTAGATCCAATCAAATCAATTTGAGCCCTTGACCATTCTCCACGTATAATAGCCAATGGGAGGCTTGAGGATCGCCAACGTGGCATACGTATCAGGGAGTTTCAGCTTCTTGAAGGGATCGTAATGGGTGGAAAGGTGATTTTAGTAGTTTATCCTGGTTTGCTTTGTCTCTGTGTAAAAATGAGAGGGAAAAGGGTAAAAGATATACAGTGTTTTGACCCATGTTGTAATAAGATTTGACTATGGACCAGGGTTGGGAAGTGGTGTTGGGCTTTTTTAATTCTTTTAGGCCAGAAATGGGCATAAGTTTAATGGATTTGGACATTTATAAGAGGCTTAGATTTAGGCTTATATTTTGTATAGATACAAAGTCAATGGGCTGACCCGACCCAATAAAATAGGCACGGGTTGGCCTATTAAGGATGTATACGCCTTCGGCTTTGATTTCTTATGCTCTTTCTAATCTCGTGCTCGGTTTTGTCCATTTTGCTTCATTTTTGTCCATTTTTGACATCCGTTACCTACAAGCCATAATTGACAAAACACACATATACAATGCATTTTCATGTATTATTGGTCATTATTGGTCTTTTTAGCTTAATAATAAGTAATAAAAGATTTGTGTTTAAGCACATATCAGGGTTCATTATCTATTGGATTGTAATTTCGAAGAATGTCAAGAAAATAACGGAAGTAATTGATGTTGAGAATTGGCAGATAGACAATTCTCGAGTGTTGAGGTGGATTGTTTTTTGATTGTATGGAACTCTTCTGTTTTGTCGACAAAGTCTTCGATTCAAAGTATATTCAGGTTCGGGTAACAGTTCAACAAGTTTAGAATTGGAAGCACGTGTATGCATCCAAAGGAGAAATTGTTTGGGTCAATTTGACAGAAAACTGTATGGCGATTTTTGAAAAAGAGGAGGTGTTAAAGTAATTTTCCAGAGTTGACTATAGAACAGCTTTAAAAATCCTCGGCAACAGCGCCAAAAACTTTGATATGTTTCAAAAGCTTTAAATTTATAATGACTAAAAATACCAATTTTATTATAGGGAAACACACGGGTAAAAGTATAACCCACATATGTAGTATAATCTTTTTAGGTAAGACCAGGTCGTCCACAGGGATTTGAGTAGTATTTGAATAATCAGAAACAAAAATAGACTTTAACAATTTTGTAAATAACTTTTGTTTTACCAGTGATAATAAAGATGACTGCTTGGATAGTTTAAAATAAATTATAAGTAGTGGTAATGATTAAGACCTCGAAGATGAAACTTTAACTTATAAAAAGGATTTCTCGTCAGAAAACGTTTTCACAAATTAACTTAATTAACTCGAGACTTATACTTAGTTGGCTAGACCAAATGTGTCACTCAAATGATTCAGATAACGTATTATATCAAAACTTGTTTTGTTTATCAATTTACGAAAGTAGATTTCTAGACACAGACGATAAAGACCATAAACAAATCTTTAAAACCACATAGATTTTTTAAGGGTCTTTTGACCTATACCGATATGATTATATAATCTAAGTTGATAAGCAAAACCGACAAGATAGATTATAATAAGGGTGCAACATAAGCTTGAGATTAAAGAGATCACAATCATACCAAACACTTATTCATTATCATAACTTCACCGAGTAGTCATGAGAGAATTAGCCTCTCATGGCTAAGGAGTTCATAACATAACTTGATTCAATAAGAAACTTCATTATTGTAATAAACTAAGATGGTGTTCTTCTTCGTTCTTGGTTGTTTGATCTTGATTCTTTAAAGGGTTTGGTGTTTATGCTTAAGAAATGATTGGAAGATTGTTGTATGTGTGAGTTGATTGATGGGTATGAAGGAATGAGGAATTGTGTGAGAATTTGTGGCTCAATTTATAGGCTGATTTCAGGGGAGAAGTGCGGCGCACAAGATAAATTATGTGGCGAACTTGGTGATTAAATGCGAAGATAATTTAATGTTTATTGAAGAAGTGCGCGCACAAACGTATTTGTGTGGCGTACTTAGGGTGTTAATGCAGTAGTATTTATGGCTTCATTTATTCTTCTTAACCAGATAGGAAGTGCGACGCACAATTTTGTAAGTGCGGCGTACTTGAGGAGTTAATGCGTTATTTTGAGTAAGTCTTTAATTCTTGACTTTGAGGAGAAGTACGACGCACAATTGATAAGTGTGGTGCATATTTGCACTTTGCTACTTGAGACTTTAACTTTTTCTTGCCTCTTGATTTCCGAAGTGTATAAGTATTCGATCTTTGTCTATTTGAGCTCGAGATGTCTTCAAGTGAACCTGCAAGTATTTCATGCTATTAAGTATCAAAAGTTCACAAGAAATGATAAAATATGAGTAAATATCTCAACCGAAAACATGCATAATTAGGGCGTTATCAAATTCCTTTAGAATTTATTTAGGTTTATGATTCTAAGGTTAGTATTAGATCTAAGTTACATATTTTACAAACCATTCAATCGAAGTTGAGTTGGAAGGGGGATCGTCTTGGTATTTTTAGCCAGACCATTTTTGGACCATGGTTAGACATACAAACTACCTCGCATGATAATCACTTGTTGAATTTTTTACTTCAACACCAAAGGAACATTAATAACCCAAGTACGAATTTGCTCTTCATGTTTGATATTGATGGTCGTACTTTAGAATTTGGTAGGGAGGATTTTTGTTTAATTACTGGTTTTCAGTTTGGCAAAGTTTGTTTAGACCCTAAAGAGAAGGATAATTCTAAAATCCGTTAGCGTGTTTTCCCAAAGATTGCCAATTTAAAGGGTAAGCATCTTTTAGACCTTGTTAAGAAAGATCTTGAGTTTAATGAATTAGATGATGAGGATGTTGTACGTGTTTGTTTGCTCCTAGCCTTAGATTATGTTTTTATGGGTCAAGAGATTAAACATGTACTTTCAAACACCATTGTAAATTTTGTAGTTATAAATAGGATGCATTTCCGTAGGGAGAATATATGCAGTCAGAATTCCATAAAAGGGATTATAACGTGGTGGCAAAGCATAGGAAGTATCATTTGAAAGTGTTAGGAAGCAATCCAAGATACGTGGCCACTTATTCGTTGTATGGTTTTGTTTTTCCATTGAAGATTAGTTTCTTTCATTTTCATGTGCTTTCATTATGTTTTTCCATTGAAGGTTTTTTCCTTACTAGTGTATAAGTTTAGAAAACCTTTGCATTCTTGTGATGAATTATATATTACCTTGTCTGTGTAATTCATATGAGATGTATGAAAATGTATATTGACTGAGATAAATAGAAGGCGTAATTTTTTTAGTTACGATAGTTTAGAATTATCCTTGCTTTGAATTATACATATGCTATGAAACTGAGGTGGATATGATTTATGAATTGTATGTTGATTTATGAAATGTATGTTGATTGTTATCTGAGGTGCTTTGAATTATACGTATGCTATGAAATTGAGGTGCATATGAGTTTATAAAGCCCGCGTGTCAGAAGTTATGTTTCAGTATAGGTCTTATGTTTTTTGTTTTTTTAATTATCCTTACTTTGAATTATACATATGCTATGAAACTGAGGTGGATATGACTTATGATATGTATGTTGATTTATGAAATGTATGTTGATTGTTATCTAATGTGCTTTGAATTATACGTATGCTATGAAACTAAGGTGCATATGAGTTTATAAAGCTTGGGTGTTAGAAGTTATGTTTCAGTGTAGGTCTTATGTTTTTGGTTTTATAAATTAGTTTTTATAAGTTTTTATATGTTTATGTTATTTTTTATATGAAATGTGTGTTGACTGAGATTTATGGAAGGTGTTGTATATGAATTATCGTTACGATGAATTATACGTATGCTATGAAATTGTTTTACATAAGAGGTTAGATTCCATATAAGATAAGTTTACATTAGTGATTGGTTTTGATTCATAACAAATATGGGGTGTAGAGACGTTCTCTAATTCAATCCATTGGTGACGTAAAGATGCCGACATGATCCCCCCGTGGTGTTGCATAGAGTAATGGATTAAAATTTGAAAAATCAAATTATGACAGCTTGTTTTATTTGCAAAATTCAACTTTTCACAAACTTACCCCTTCAACTATCGAGATGGATGAACTTTGGTAGAGATCTAGTTTAGATTTTTTTAAAGAGTTACCCTGTCTACTCCAGTACTTAGATTAGCTACAAAGGGTATTAGTAATTCTTGGAGTGTTCATACCCGTGTTCGAACAAAGGTTCGTCATGAGGTACATGTTCGTACTGAGGTGCATAGGTTTGTTGATAAAGAAGAGGTGCGTACTCGAGCTGTTGATGCGGAAGAGGTGCGTACTTAAGCTGTACTATAGAACATTGTCAAAGCACAAGAACAGAAGATCGTGGATATGCAACATCGGTTACTTCCGCTCGAGTAAATTGTAAATACACAAAACACTGCGCCATCTGATGTTGATCATAATGTTGATCATCTTGATAAGGTTTCGTCCTTTACATTACATCTTACCTTGTTATAATATTAGAACAAATATCCTTATTTAAATTTTTTGCATAACGGGAATGGATCTGAGAATGTTCCTATTGGTGGTGTTGACCACCAGTCCATGAAAGGGGTCAGCCAGTGTATGAATGTTGATCATGTTGATAAGGTTTGTGCTTTACATTATTTCATGCAAATTTCCTTAATTCTTAATGTAGAAATTAGCCATCTTACCTGTTAGATATTAGAAAAAGACTCGGTCACCCTATGTATTTTACTGTTCATTATAGCTCGTAGTTTAATAGGTAAACGTATGACTTTCGGTATTGAACCGGGTACTAATACCCGGTGTATTGTAAGAACTATAAATACATCTTCTAACTTTGGAAGAGGTAAATATCTATTCATTTTACACACACTCTTTAGTGTGTTTTCCTTATTTCTCTCTCAACTATTCTCTCTCTCTAACTTTCTCTCACTAGATCTCTTTAGATCTATACATATTTGTGTGAATTCGGGAACCTACAATTGGTATCAGAGCCATGGGGTGGATTCGTGTTTGATTTGTGTGGTTAATAAGCTCAAAATCCGTGGCTTATTTTTTGCTCTAAAACCCCACGGCTCAAAATCATAGGTTGAGCTCATTTGGTTGGTTAATCGTGCTGTTTTTCATGCTATAAATGCTAAGGAATGTATATTGTTGCTATGACATGCGATCTACAAGCTCCAAGTTCGATTACAAAGATTAAAGGTTCGAATTTCTTCTATGTTCTTCGTGGAGAGTTGCTTGGTTTTTGAAGATCCTCAATGATATACGAGTTTATGTGTGTTTAATCTTGTTATATACACTTAATATAGTATGGTTGTAGCTTATATTCGTGGTTAGAAAGCTTAATTGGTTAATTCTGCTCAATTCGTACTTGAAATTCTTCATGGCGGTTTGACTATTTTATTGATTTTCTTGCCGGCGAGTTGACAAAAAGGATACAAGATCCACCTTTTTAGGAAAGTTGTCAGGCGACGGTTTGACCTGGTCAACGGCGAGTTGAATTCATTTGAATATTTTATTGCCGGCGAGTTGACAAAACTCGCGGCGAGTTGCTTAATAGCGGCGGTTTAACAGGTTGCCACGGCGGGTTGATTATTATATAGGCAAAAATGAAACGTTATAATGCCCAAAGTGAAAATGCACGGCGGTTTGCATTATTTTAATGCACCGCGGGTTGTCAATTTCAGCAGCGATTTGCTATTATAATAATACCCGGCGAGTTACTCATATTAAAGCAGCGGTTTGATTATTTTATTAAGCCGGCGAGTTAGCAAAAATATAGAGGCGGTTTGGTTGATTTCAAAGCGGCGGTTTGATAGAAACATATACGCAGCGGTTTGATTTAAAAAAATAAAAATTCCTATAGCCTTTTTAGCTTATTTTTACACCAAATTTAATTTTTGGTAATAGGGTAAAAATTTTGTTAAAAAATTCAAATTATTTTTGGCGGGAAAAATTAAGAAAAAAATTAATTTTTCAATAGCTTTTTTAGCTAATTTTTACACAAAATTTAAATTTTGGTAATAGGGTAAATTTTGTGTTTTGGTCAAAATTCAAATATTTTAGGGCCAAATAACAAACCGTCAACCTAAACAGGACTTAAACTGCATTAATCAAACAACAAACCTACCTTAACATCAAACGATTATTCATTCACGGTTTTCTATTGATTTTGTAAAATCCCGTTAATCTTTTATCGGTTTTAATCATAGACTTGTAAAATCCCGTGAACGTTAATTGCATTTAAAACCACAACATCAATCACATTATCTACTTAAGATCCTTTCCAACAACTTTCACACCTTTCATAGTTAATATCCATTCATTATATGTCTACTCTAGTCAATACATCCTCAACAGATAGTCAAATGCATAATAATATCATGGCAGCTGGTTCAAAAGATCGTCTACCAATGCTTGGACTAGGAAGATATTCACAATGGAGATCACATTTTCTATGATACATTGACACGAAACCAAATGGCGAGGGACTGAGAAAAAGCATACTATCTGGTCCCTACGTGCCATCTACTGTACTAGTTCAAGCTGTTGCAGCATCGGAAGGTAATCCTGCAATACAACAACATACAACAATTGAAACAGTATTGAACATGACTCCAGAGAACAAAGAACACTTTCTGTCTGAAAAAGAAGCAATTTTCTTGCTTTTAACTGGTATTGGAGATGAAATCTATTCCACTGTTGATGCTTGTAAAACAGCGAATGAAATGTGGATAGCCATTGAAAGGCTACAACAGGGGGAATCATTGAACGTACAAGATGTGAAGACCAATCTGTTCTGGGAATTTGGGAAGTTTACTTCTCGTGATGGAGAGTCAATGGAGTCGTATTACTCACGGTTTTATAAACTGATGAATGAGTTGACAAGGAACAACTTGCAAGTTACTACAATGCAAGTGAATGTTCAATTTCTTCAACAACTTCAACCAGAATGGTCAAGATTTGTGACGGTGGTCAAGCAATCAAAAGAAATAGACACCATCTCATATCACACACTTTTTGACATTCTGAAGCAGTATCAAAATGAAGTTAATGATATCCGTGCTGAGAGAATAGCCAAAAGTGCCAAATCCTATTAGCACTTCTTACGGGGGTCTGCTTAAACATATTCAGATAATTACTATTAAGCACCAATAACCTTTCAATGATCTAACTGCAACATCATCTTCTACAAGACAAAGTTCATCTACCCGACATAAAGGCAAAGAGATCGTCAAACCAGTTACACCTCCATCTGAGTCAGTTTCTGAGGAAGATAGTGATCCTGAACAAGCTCAGAAGGAGAAGGATATGCAAAAGAATTTGGCACTCCTTGCAAAGTATTTCAAAAGGCTCTACAAACCTACCAACAACAACCTTCGAACTTCTTCAAACTCCAGGAACAAGACTGAAGATACCACACCAAGGTATAACAACGACAATCAGTCAGGGCAGTTTGGGAATTAAAGGACAATGACAGTTGATGGGGCTAGGGAAACTATAGGCAGCCTGGTAGTGCAACAAACGGGGATACAGTGTTTTAACTGCAAGGGATTTGGCCACTATGCAAAGGAATGCAGGAAGCCAAAGCGGGTTAAAGACTACATGTATCATAAGGAAAAGATGATGATGTGCAAACAAGCTGAACAAGGTGTTCCATTGCAAGCTGAGCAAGCTGATTGGCTAGCGGACACGGATGAAGAGATTGATGAACAGGAATTGCAAGCACATTAAAGTTTCATGGCAAAGATTCAAGAGGTCTTACCAGAAGAATCCAGTTCAACTAAACAGCCATTGGAACAGGTACAAAACCATGACAAAAATAATATGTTTACAAATGAAAGATAACATTCTGAGTAACCTGAATCCATTAATGACACATATGTTTTGGAGTAGGATGATAGCAATGTCACTCCTGATTCATCAAATATATGTAATAATAATAATCAGGTTGACCAAAATGCTACAAAATGTACTGATGAGCGTGCCGCGCTTGCTAATTTAATTACAAATTTAACTCTTGATACTAAGGAAAACAAAATGATTTTAAAGCAATTAAAGAAAGCAAACGCATCATTGACTCAAGAACTAGAGGAGTTCAAAACTAACCTTGATGAGACTAGTAGGGCTCTGGGGGAGGCTACTAGTTGTCGGAATAGTTGTCTGATTGCACTTCAGAACAAACAGAATGAGCTTGAGAAGTACATAGCCTTTAATGACCGGACGATTGATTATGACATTCTTCAAACAAAGTTAAATGAAACTCTAGGACTATTAGCTCGTAAAGACATTGACATAAAAGAAAGGTATGGATAAAGGGTCTAAAGAAAGAAGCCCTCCACACAACTTAAGGCAGAAACCGGGTCAATACATATGCTGTCAGAATCACAAGTTGATTGCTGACATTGAAAAAGACATCATGGACCCAGTGATGCAATGCACAACCCTCCCCAGCCATTCGAGTTTCTCTTAACAGAAACTTGTCTCATTTGTCACGGAGATACATACGTTATCTATTGACATCTCATTCCGAGATCGTTGATATTGAATAGGTGGCAATCTGCTCAAGCCTTCGAGTACTAAAACCAAAATGCACTAATCGAGTCTAGAGCCAAGAGATCAATCTAAATCTCATTAGGACACATTCCATTTCAAACACTTGTTGAACATCATCAAGTTTACAAGCTGTTAACAAGAGTCCTACGCAATATCCTTGTGATATTTGCCAGAACATCAGAGTGATACTTTTAGTATTCACAATGAAGATGGAAATCCTGCTTGAGTCAACCTCAAACAAGCTCTCGGTAGGTGACTTGCGAGATTCTATATGAATCAAACTTGTGACAACTGGATATCGATTTGGTCCAGTAAATGAATTGACGGTTGATGAATTTTGATAAAAGCTTAAAACTCCCGATGTGTTACAAAAATGCTTTTACAAGTAACACGTCGATTGATTTTCAAATCAATTTTCTTGATTATCACTAACGTAAACCTGCAGGTTAAAACGGTGGTGACAGTATCCCAATCAACCAAAGTCGATTCATTACCACATGTTCATGCTCATTTTACATAAGACAATCTATCATGAAGCTCAAGATTTAAAGACAAAGACTCCCGCTAACACTGATTTGAAGCTTTCAAGAAAGAGGCATAATATGAGAATGTTGGAAAAAGACTCAAGAGCGCAAAGATGGCATAACGTTAAAGACAATGTCAAAGGCTCAAAATAAAGATCGCAAAAGCATGAAGGAACAATCCTACACCAAAGAAACAAAGAGATAAAGACCAAGACAACATGAGCATAACGACAAACAATCTCACTGATCTCAAGAAGGAGTGTTCATCAATGAACTCACATCCGGGGGAGATTTATAGCCTTCACAATAAAAATTTTGTATAAAATATTTATAATATTTATTTAAATAATAAATTTAAATCTTAATCAAATCATATTTTTAATAATAACATATCATAATGTTATATTTTAAAATAAAAATCTTAATTTAAAATCTTAATTATGAAATAAAATAAAAAAAAAAGTAAAATTTAAAAATAAAAATAAAAAAAGGTTAAATAATAAATTATATTTTTATGTAATATTATAAATTAAAAATATAATATTTAAAATAAAAATATATAATTAGCTAAAATATCTTATTTATTATTTAGTTAGTGGAGGGTGCCGAACAGGAAGTTCATTCATTACGCGTACGAGTCTCGGTCATTTAATTAGTTAATATTGTAATAGTATAATATCAGAAATCGGGCTTGATTGTTAATCTAATATTGTATAGGTTTCGGGTTTAATCCCAAGCAAAACCCGAGCCCGAGTCCTAATCAAATATCCCGCACGTCACTTTAAAGTGTCGGGGTATATATACCTTTTCCTCTTTGGAAAAGGTAAGCAAGAGTTCACTTTAATATATCTTTCTCATTTCCTTTTCTATATTCTCTCTAACCTCTCTCTTGTTTCTCTCTCTAAAACCTTCATTTTCTTCTTCTCTTTTCTTCTTCGATTCGTGTTGTATGATATGAAGTGAAGTGTTATAGGGGATCTTACAATAATGGTCGGGAAATTGCACAATGCAATGGGAAAAATATGTAGCTCGTAAGTTTCGCTACTTTCGAGATTATGAATCATGTCCGAAGAAGAAACGTTACAAGAAAAAGATTATCCGGATGAATTATGATAGTGAAGACGGTGGAATTAAACCGAGGTTTATGATGTAAAAAAAGAGAGAAGGAAGAAAAATAGTCGGTTCAAAAGAAGTTTATACCGAAGGAATCACTTGGAAGGATCGATTATTCGTTGATACGTTACAAAAATCAACGATGTAAAGTCTTGTAAAAAGTGGCTGATATCACCACTTATGTAAAAGTATGTAAAGAGCGGGATGTAAGGGAAGTTGACCGTTATGGGAACGCCAACTTAGGTTGTCTTTGTCATTTCTGTGATCGAGGCGTCTGTCTATATGTTTGAGTCTTTGTCATGGAACGGTCAGGAGAAAGTTACTAGCAACCGTACCTTATTTGTTGGCTTAATCTATTTGTTTTGTGAATTTTGTTTAACACCCATTTTACTTCCCTTTCCTAGCAACTAACCTTAATGTCTACTCGAACGAGGACTTGTTCGAGCATGCATGTCTATTCCGTCGTTACGGCCATGTATGCATGTCTCAGCTGCCTTGTTGGATGACGACTTTTGGTGAAAGTTAGAAGCTCCCTACCCTATATCGTTCTTCATCCTAACCGCTGGTTAAACACGAACGGGGATGTGTTCGGATTGTATATGTCTATTCCGTCATTACGGCCGTGTATGTACGATACAACTGCCTTGTTGGTGTGGTACTTATGGTGAAAGACTGTTGAATGATCAACCCTAAGCCTTCTTAACCCAATTTATCTTTTGAACTTGTTCTTCCTCAGCTTTAGCGGTGGAGATGTGTATCCTTGCCAAGCCTATGATACGAAGCTAATCACGACCGAGCAATTGAGCGTACTACTTAAATGTTGCACCCTAGATTAGTTGAGTGATCTGAGTGTTTTCATTTCCATATTTCGTGAGGAGCTTGGTTATGTACAGGTGATTAGGACAAAACGATGCTTAAACGGAAAAACCTCAACTTCGGTTGGGACACATTTTCATAAACTGAAACTTTTTCTAAGGTCTACTTGAGGACAAGTAGGATTCAAGTGGGAGGATATTTGATGACATCAAATAACATCACTTTATTATATCATTTATCCCATCTGTTTTGCCCACTTTTATATAATTATTGCATTATTTGGTACTTAATTGCTTTAAAGTTGATAAATATAGTAATTCAGTAGTGTTTTGTGAAGACAAGCTAAAAGGCGCATAATTTGGAGCTAAAACGAAGATATTTGAAGAATGCTGATTTCTGACCAATACGCTGTATCCAACAAAAGAGATACGACGTATCCGCGCCAAGACTTCATAAGAAAACGCATTTGACCAATTCCCAATACGGCGTATCCCTTTTGTCTACATACGTCGTATCCATGAAAATAACTATTCGAAGATAGAGTAGATCAAGTAAATTGGGAATGATATCACTGATTGATTATGAACGTAGTGCGCACTCTAAGGAATCCAGCCCAATACGCCGTATCGACCTTGCCAGATACGGCGTATCGAGTCTTTTTTAGACACTATAAAAAGAAGATTCAAAAACGAGTTTTCAGTGTGCAATATCATATTCTTTGTACCATACTCATTAAAGACGAATTTTAGAAGATAAGATTAGCCACCAAGGTCAAGCATTGATCACGAATCCATAGAAGACATCGTGTAATTTTTACTCTCTTTAAAAAAATAACCGTTTGATTTTTAATTGTTTGTTATGCTTTATAATTTACACATGGTTGTGGCTAAATACCCTCGGGTATTTAGGCCATTTAATGAAAGTTCAAGTTTGGTTTTGTTTTAATCAATTTTTCTTAATTTATCGTTGATTGTTAATTATGTTTATCACCTTCTACTTGTTTATGTGTTTGAAATTTGCGACCTATCATTCAATGGATCTAGTGGTTCGGGACAATATTCTAGATACCAGGATGCTCTTATATCGTTTTTTCATATTACTGGGACCAATTGGATCACAAAATAACGTTCTGTCTTTGTCTTTGGACATTATGGCTTAGTTGGACCAGTAGGTGACCTGTTTATGTTTCAGTAATTGCTTTAATTACATGATATAGATTTGGAATTAGTAGACTCCCAGTATATGAAAACACGGTCAAAACATAAGTGGGGAAGTCCCGTTGGGCTTAGGGTTTTAACAGATCACCACTGCTTTGATTCCCCTAAGATAGATTATACATTAATACTAAGGATGCTTTATGCGATGCGTTTAATTGTGGACAAGATTAATCGTGTCTAGGGTCTTTAGGATGATGTCCCGCCTAAGTTCTTAAAGAATGATATTAGCGTTGAGATATGTAAAATCATTGCATAAGCAAAACAAATAGCATTAAAACGGATTTAATATGGCTAATACAGTTTTCTATCATTTGGCTTGTACTACTTTTCTATCTTCTAATTTTCTTCTTTTGTGTTTATTGTGTATTGAATTGATATTTGTTTCTACCAAACCTGTGCCAGTCTCTCAGGCTGAAAAACCCCCATAACATTAGGCAACGTATATAGCATAGGTTTAACCAGTAAATAGACTAATTAAAATAATAATAGAATATAGGATTAATGTTTCACTCTTAGTGTTTGATACCCTACTTACCACGAAACTCCATCTTGACCGGGTACACTGCTCGTTAAAGTGTTGTTTTAGGTTTGTCGGCTAAATATAAATTTAAAACTTGATAATCAAATAATTGACCCTACACGACAGCACATCAACGGGTCGCATAATTTAAAGTATTCGATCCATTCTGGATCGGATAAGATGTACCAAGACTTGAAGAAACTGTATTGGTGGCCAAATATGAAAACTGAGATTGCCACCTATGTCAGCAAGTGTCTGACCTGTGCAAGAGTCAAGGCCAAATGCCAAAAACCATCTGGTTTGTTGGTTCAACCTGTGATCCCGGTATGAAAGTGGGAGAACATTACAATGGATTTCGTTACTAAGTTGCCGAAGACGTCGTCTGGTCAAGATGCAATTTGGGTAATTGTGGACCGACTCACCAAGTCTGCTCATTTCTTACCAATGAAGAAAATTGACTCAATGGAAAAGTTGACGAGACAATATTTGAAGGAAATAGTCTCAAGACATGGAGTGCCAGTTTCAATTATTTCTGATCGAGATAGTAAGTTTACATCTCATTTCTGACAATCGTTGAACAAAACTCTAGGTACTCAATTGGATATGAGTACGGCTTATCACCTACAGACGGATGGTCAGAGTGAGAAAACCATCCAAACCTTGGAGGACATGTTGTGTGCTTGTGTGATTGATTTTGGGAAAGGTTAGGATAGACACCTACCTTTGGTAGAGTTTTCCTACAATAACAGTTACCATGCGAGTATCAAAGTTGTACCATTTGAAGCACTGTACGGCCAAAAGTGTCGATCGCCTGTCTGTTGGGCTGAGGTTGGAGATGCTCAGCTTACTGGCCCATATATTATTCATGAACCCATGGAAAAGATCATCTAAATCAAGAAGCGTATTCAAGCGGCACGTGATAGACAAAAGAGCTACGCCGATAGGAGACGCAAGCCATTGGAATTTCAAGCTAAAGATAAGGTTATGTTGAAAGTATCGTCGTGGAAAGGGGTGATACGTTTTGGCAAACGGGGAAGCTAAATCCTCGTTATATTGGACCTTTCAAAATCCTTGCTAAAGTGGGAACGGTTGCATATCGACTTGAACTCCTAGAGAAATTAAGTCGGGCTCATAGTGCTTTTCATGTTTCCAATTTGAAGAAGTGTTTCTCCTACGAACCCCTAGCTATCTCGTTGGATGAAATCCAGATTGATGACAAGCTTAATTTCATTGAAGAACCCCTCGAAATTATGGATCGAGAAGTTAAATGACTAAAGAAAAGCCGCATCCCAATTGTGAAAGTCCGTTGGAACTCAAGGCGAGGTCCTGAGTTTACTTGGGAGCGCGAGGACCAAATGAAGAAAAAGTATCCACGTCTTTTTGCTAACCCTGCTCATGCGTCTAAAGATACGTCTTAAGCTTTGAGGACAAAGATCTTTTAACGGGGGAAGGATGTCACACCCCGTAAATTTCAGGTCAATATTTTAAACTTTTTCGATCATTATTTTTTATTCTTATACGTTACGTTTGAATCTGGCAGTTTACCGGGAAGTTAACCCGCGTAAATCTGAAAAATGTCACCGGACGCGTTCTGACTTTGGATTATGATTAGTCTAGGTATTATATGAGTTATTTTATCATTTGTAAGTGTTTCGTAGTTTACGATCACTTTCGATACTTATTTTTACGATTTAACGTGTAATTTACGTTTTTTGCGTTTTTGATCAAACGGAACCCCGGAAACCTGAAATATTTTCGTAAAAACTTTAGTTATCGTATATATCGTGTTGATAAGTCAAAATTTTCGTTCACATCCCTCCACTCCCCTTAAACCCACAAAATATACACATATGCATACTCAAAATTAATTAAATGGCATCTTATTTTGAAAATCCCACCCATGTGTGCATGTAAGATGAGAAAGTAAGATATGAGCAAGTCCCCTTCATGCACAAAGATCCATTTGACTTATGCATGTGACACTTGATCACATGTACACCATTTGACCTAAAACCATGAACCAAGACTTGTATAATGGACCTTGACTAGGAAAAATTTGTTTGGTCCCTCTCCTTGAACCCCAAAACCGGACGCACCCTATGGACAACAAAGGTGGATGGTGCAAGCTTTCCACTTAGCCAAGGTTCACACCAAATGTCATAAACCCTAAGTCTTACCCTATATAAACCCTCTTATACACACATTAGGTCATCCATCACTTTCATAGCCTCACAAAAAAATATTTTCTCTCCTTTTTGTCTTTGAAACCCACGACCACCACATGCACTCATACACTTTCCATTTCTTTTATTTCTAGCAAGATACAAGTATACAAAAGTTCATTTCTAAGGTTACCTAAGGTGGTTTGAAATATTAGTTGGTTGATTTTCAAGGGTTTTCTCAAGATCTAAAAGTTAGGGCTTTTAGTTTTATTAGTAGGTTTTTAAGATCTAGTGTTTTTGGGTATGGAATCTTGTGTTATTGCTTCTTGTTCTTCATTCTTATAAGCATTTCTTGATCTTTCTTTGATATTTTCTTTCATTCTTATGAATCTTGTTCATGCTTAAGAATCCATGTGTTTGTGGCACTTTTATAAAAAGAAATGAAATAATATCTTGTCATCTTTTATAAAAAAATGGAAGTAATACGTTTATGACTTTGCGATCTTAGTGAGGTGAGTTGAAAAGTGAGTTGCAACAATAGAAATAAAGGGATTAGGTTCATTTTAGGTGTGGTTTTGTTGTGGATTAGTTGTGAATGGAGATTAGGCTAGATTAGGCACTATTGTGAAGTTTGGTGAAATTTTTGAAAGCGTTTGTGAAATACAAAGTTGCTGATCCGAAATTGTTTTGAGGTTTTAGTCGACTTAAAAATATTTTCATTAGGCGGAAATGTAGGTTTTGGAGAGCACGTTTCGAGTAGATAGATTTTCATATATTGTACACTAAAATCGGACTTAAAATGGCCAAGTTATAGTCAAATGAAACTTGAAACATTTTTCGGCAAAACCAATTAGACGTAGTGCTGTTTGGAAAATAAAATGAGGTTTTCGGACATTTTTGGACTTTCTAAACGTTGGCGAAATATATAAAAACATTAGGTTATTAATTAAAAACATTTGAAATGTCATAAAAATATGTAAATGATGTCGGGATTGATAAATGATGTAGGATTCCAAAAATAGTAACTTTTATAATGTTTTAGCGAAACGGACATAGAAGTTAAGTGATTAAGACTAATTAGTGCGTTTTTGAAAATTTGGAAACTTAACAAATATAAGGGACGGTATTAACGTCTTGAAACTAAATTCTTTCCTAAAAAGGAAACTTTCTATAAATGGTAACTTTCGGGAAAAATGTTGGGACTCAACGAAGAACGTTATAATTTCACCAAGTTGTTTTGATAAATAAAACCAAAAAACAAACACACATGGATGGCTTTCTATATTTAACTCTTTTAAATAGAAAACGGTCATTATTTGAGGGGGAGAAGTGACAAATATAACTTTTAAAAAAAAAAAAACGGTTTTTTCAAAATAAGTCAAGGATTAAACCATTGAAGTTTTTGATAATACAGATAAAACAATTATAAAGGGAGTTAATTTACATATTCACTACATTGTCTTAGATGTCATTTGCTTCAAACTTTAGGGGACTTATTTTGCAAATGAAGACTTAGTGAATTCAGGCTTTAACCTACAATTACGACTAATCTGCCATACAACGTTCATAGTTAGTACAAAATCTTTGATGTTTGGAAATTCATTCGTAGTTTAAAAAGCCTTGGAAACTGATTCTCACGCAGGCTTAGATTTAAGTTTAATATATCTGCGAACAAACACGATCTCAAACATTTGTGCATAAAGTAATTTTTTTTTCTGATTCTTGAGGTATCGAAAACATCAAGGGGAAGGGAGTAAATACAAAACTAAAAGGGACAAAAACTACACGTGATACGAATCCATAGCCTTATTTAATTGTATGCCATTCATTCCGGGAAGACTAAATGTCTTATCCCCCGCAAGATAAAATCAGTGTTTTTAATCGAGTTTGCTGATTCCCGTGCGCTATTCCACCACATAGGAGAAGAGATATCTTGTCATTTATGTATGCATCAGTTAGATACCAGGGACATGTGTTGTGAAAGATTTGATTAAAACGTGAGAAGATTGGTTACTTGAATCAATTAATGCTTCCTATAACAGTCAATCACTCAAGCATGTTTTTAAAGGAGTACGAAAAATTAGACAAAGATGGACATATAGGTATGATAATATGATAATTTCCTCAAGTTAGTCAGTATCCGATAGAAAGAAAAGTGTACATTTTGGGACTTAGTTGTCTTTAGGTTGGTTATCCAGTTCGTCTACTGAGAGGGAAGCATTGAATATCCCGGGACTTAGTTGACTTTGGTGTTGCAATTCATATCATCACTATCCTGGATGGAGAAAACTTCGTTTCTGAGACTTAATTGACTTTGGTGTTAACGTTTCAATATTGTGACTTCATCGTTTGGGAGTCAGAACTTCAAGTATTCTTAATGCAAATTGCAAGAAGGCTATGAAACATACTCAAGAAAGATTGCAGATATCGAAGGGGAAGCTAGACAACTTCCAAAAGAGAGTAATCGAGACGGACTAAACAGACTGTTGATTGCGTGAACAGACAAAATTGACTATGGTCATTTTGGTTTGAACATATTCAGGTCCTATCTCATACATAATCTTGTGAATATGTAAATGTGTAGTGTAGACTTAAATATAGGCCAATATAAATAGTGCTTGAGTACAAATCTTCAAGAATTTCTTAGTAAATTCAAAATCTTTCAAATTACTGTACTCAGTACTATCTTATATTTCCCTCAACGATTAAGGGGGAGCATTAATCTATTCCAAACAAGGCTTGTGAAATAATGGGCAGCAACTTTTCCTTCCTCCCCAATTTTTTATCAACATATTTAAATCAATTGATATCCAAAATGTCAAATGATTGAAATTTTTGAAAGGGGAGAAAATGTATATAAATATGTAATGTGATCATATTACTCAAGTGTATTCTCCACCAACATGTGCTAAACAGTTTTGAATACCGATGCACATGTTGAGGGGAAGCATTTCTAAAAAGCAAAAACAATCGTGTACTAAACACTTTGATAGTTATATCATAAGTACCTGAGTAGTTTTTCATCAGACAGTGATTTTAATATGGCAAGGTGAACTGTAACCAAAAGACTGACCAATTTACTATTAATCGAAGTTATAAGGATGGTAAGGTAGGTACTTGTTTCCCAATGAACTTGCCAGAAACGAAGGATCACCGAGAACTATCCACTAGTTAGTGGTAGTAGTATCCCTAGTTATGGATAAAAAGGAGTAAAATGTGAGAAAAGGTAATATGCCAGACTGACGATGGAGCGAGTACTTAAATAAACCCAACAAGGTTCAATCATGAAATCTCGGTAAGCACTGAAGGGGTTGAAGAATGAAAAAGAATTATAAGGATAAAGGGTGTAAAGAAAGAAGCCCTCCATACACTTAGGCAGAAATCGGGTCAATACATATGCTGTCAGAAATCAATAAAATGTGAATTGCTAGACATTAAGTGACATTCATACCCAGTGAATGCAATCACAACCCACCCTCCTAAGCTCACCTCAGACTCTCTCAAGAAGATACCTGTTTCATTTCTCACGGAGAGTAAAACATGTAAATCTACTACTCACTCTTCACTCCGAGGTAAGTCGTATTGAAAAGGGTGTAGCCACTCCAGCCTCCGAACACTAAAATCAATAACAACTTATAGTTAGAGCCAAGAGATCATCAATTAATCTCGTAGGACAATTCCAATTTCTTGCTTATTCACACAAAATGTGATTTACAAGTTTTATCATAAGATCCTACTTATTATCCCTTGTGATTTTGCCAGAACAAATCCGAGTGTTAACGAAGTATTCACAGTGAGGATGGAAGATCCTGCTTGAGCCAACTTCAAACAAGCTCAGGTAGGTGACTTATATGTGAGATCCTATAATGAACAAACTTGTGAAAACAGGAAAACACAACGTGCTATTCTACATGAATCAAACTTGTTTCCAGTAGACGAATTGAACGTTAATGGCTTTGGAAAACAAATAAAACTTTCGATGTTTTACAAAATCTTTTGGCAAAGTATCGCATACGATTGTTTTTACAAATCACTTTCCTCTTTATTGCTAACAGGTTTATTATAGGAACAATTAAGATGGAGATGGAGAACCGTGTTCCACCTAAAATCAAGTTCATTAACCGCGTGCTCAATTTCTTAAACGACACATCAACAAAGATATCATGAAAGCTCAAGTATCTGTTATTAAAGCTTCCGCAACTCTGAATATTCAAGCTTTCAAGATCAAGAAAAGTGTGAGCATATCATTCCGAATGACACAAGTTCACAAGATGGCAAAAGATCACATGAGGATGATTAGAGATTATGATTGGATGATGATCTCAAAGAAGCTCAAAGATCACATACAAGTCAAGCTAAAGCCTAAAAGTCTAAAGTTCACTGCTTATTCACAAGATCCAATCAATTAAATCAAACGTTTAGGCCGAGCTATACATAAGATCAATCAGAAGATTGAAGAGCTAATTATAGTATTTTCAGGTGACCTCGCTTTAGGGTGGGAGATTTGTTAGATATTAGAAAAGACTCGGTCACCCTATGTATTTTAACTGTTCATTATTAGCACGTCGTCTAATAGGTAAACTATGAACTTTCGGTATGTAACCGGGTACTAATCCCGGTGTATTGTAAGAACTATAAATACCTCTTCTAACTTTGGAAGAGGTAAGCATCTATTTCATTTTACATACACTCTTTAGTGTGTTTTCCTTTTCTTTCTCAACTATTCTCTCTCTCTAACTTTCTCTCTCTAGATCTTTTTAGATCTATACATGTTTGTGTGAATTAGGGAACCTACATTACCTTTTTATAATATTCCAACAAATATCCTAATTTAATTCTTATTGTAGAACCAGAATGATGTTTCTAAGAATTTTCTTGTCGATGGTCTTGACCACCAGTCGATGGAAGGGTCCAACTAGTGTATGAGTGTGGATCCTGTTGATAAGTTATGTGCTTTACATTATCCCGCATACATATTTCCTTTACATAAGATCTTACTTTTTTATATTAGTCCAATAAATATCCTTATGTAATTTTTTTTCCAAAACTGGAATGACGAATCCGAGAGTGTTGCTATCGATGGTCTTATTAGTTTACGGTCCCAAGATGTTGATCATATTTCAAGTGTTGAGCTTTACATTGTAAATATGGTGTATGTATTTTATTTATTAAATTACCTTATTAATGCAATTTTTTTGTAGAAATCTTCTGTTGTGGATGATCATGATTTCAAAGTCAAGGATAATGTAGAATATTCTCATTCTGATAGTTTTCTATCTACACAAAAGGTTAAAGAACTAATGAACGACATCTTTGATACGCCTAGTAGCCCGGATTGTATTCAAGTAATATATCAATAATTTTTTAATTATTTTTGGAGGAACCTGATTTGCAGATTTTTCATTGTAGGATGTTGATGTCTCGGTTTTGATGGATGTGGATCAACCTTCTTTGGTAAATATGTCTTTCACATTTTCATCTTACTATCAATATAAGTAACTTACACCTAATGTTAATCTTATGCGATTTCCAGGTAAATAATGATTTAGGTGATGTACACGTAGATAGTGTTGTCAAAGATGGTGATGAAAGTGACGTTAAAACTATAGTCGTTCCTTTTCAACGCAAGAAGAAACTCAGTAAGGCTTGCTTAACCCCTAATGTTGTTCCACCACCAACTACTGAAGTTAAATGCAAGAAAAGGCGTCATAATAGCATTAAGAAAAAATCAAAAAAAGTCATCAAAAGTGTTTTTGGACCGGATGGAAATGAAATCCCACGGTTGCTATGAAAATAGGTATGTTAAGCACTTGATAGAATACTTAATTATAAACTTAGTTAACGACCCTGGTAATGTGATATAAAAATACAGTTACTATGTTTAACTGTATTAAACTGCACAATTATAGGTATTACTAAAAGTGTTCAATTATAGGTATTACTAAAAGTGTTCAAGGTAAGATTATACAACGGCCAAAGATACGTCTTTATAAACGGAAACAATAGGTACATGTATATATGTTTAATCAGAGAAGTAGGAAGCAAGTTGCCCTTGTATGGAAATGAATGGGAAAACTTTGTGCGAGACAACCTGAATTCAAGTGTAAGAACTTTACAGTTTCTCAAGGAAGCGGATGACACATTTTACATCACAGGGTATAATCATGACAGAATTGAATGCCAGTATTACGAATGACTTGTTGTAGGTAACAGAGTTGTTAAATGTCTGGTTAGATACACTCATGGAGGATAGGTATAAACACCTTGATATATGTTATATTCAAATTGGCGATTAATGACATTTATAATAACACATTTTGAAATGCGAATGGTAATCATCAATATATTTATTTCCTAACGCAGATTCTACTAGGGGATTTTTTGCAAGATGATGCGGTAGTCGTAGGACTTCTACACGAAGCTTTACAACTCCCTAGGCAGTGTACCTAACCGTTATAGTGTAGTATAGGCAAGGCTCGAGGGTTGTTATCGTTCTCTAGGGGAATAGCTCTGTGAAGGCTGGATCGAATGTTCACTAAGGTCTAAGGGTTGAAGTAAGATTCTTTTTGTCTTTTTATATTTAATGAAAGCAAGTAAATTCTGGTTTTAGAGAGGTTTTGGTTTTAATGCTAATAATTATATAAACTAATTAAACAATTATACATGAAGCGTTTGAACTGAATTGCACTATTCCTTTCTATCTATCCATTTCTCCTATTGCTTTGTCACACTTGTGATGCGATGTATAAGTATTTCCTAGGTCATGAACGGATTACACGAACCCGCCGTCTATGTAATATTTCGTTAGGGTAACACACAAGTAAGGTAGTATGAAGGCTATTACAAGGCCCCTAAGAGTACATTACATGCATTTGAAATATCTTAAGAGGGATCAACCATATAAGGGGTAAGTTAGTATGAAGACTGTTACCCATGGTATCCTTTCTATACACTCGCATTTCCTTAGACATGTCAATAGAGATACAGACAAAAACTAGTTTTCTAGAGCCTAACACGCACATTCATCAACAAGAAGCAATAGGAAACAAGAATTATAAACTATAATCAATTAGACTCATTGAATCTGTCACAAACAACAATATCTAATCAATTAATGACAAGGTTCAAGCATTCCCAAATAAATACTAGATGAATTAGCCAAGCATACTCAAGCAAGAGGAATCATAATCAACAAAAGGAATTGAAGACACGAATTAAGATAGATATGATAATCAAACAATTACAAGATGTTTATGGATTGAATTAAGTCTTCTAAGTTGCTGGAAAAACACCTACCCAAACCCTAGAATCAGACTTAGGTTTGGGGGCTTTATAGAAACGAAGTTATAAGGTTGTATTTATAGGCAAAACCTAAACGACCTTCATGACGACGTCACCAATAACATGTGATGCCGTCACCACAACATTTTTCTTGTAGTTGTAGATTTTCTCGTTCTGAACACGTAGGCTGTTGAATCGTCGAAATCCGAGTTCGTATGAAGGAGTTATAATCAAAACAATATCTGGTACTTCACGCGCGCGTTAAATGCTATTCTCAATCTTGTGATACCGAATCTTCTAGAGTTCCTTTAGGTCGTCCATGTTCTGACGGCTTCACCAATGTATTGACGCCGTCGCATCGTAAATCATGACGGCGTCGTTTTATGCGTGCGACGCCGTCTCCACGCTCTGTAAGCATAATCTTTAAGATATTTTTGTGTAGGTCCTTAGTCTTGTCCGTTTCTTCTCCAAATGAATAATGTAACTTGTATAAACGAGTTAGCTTCCCAACAGTTAAGTTCATTACTGCATGTCTTCACACAGCTTTCTTCATCTACTTCTTTTTATCGAAGTTTCTAAATCAGCTTCCCCCAACCAACATCTGTATTGTAAGCGAATTCAGAAACTATGATGTAGCTTCATAGAAGAAAAAGAGAGAATTGACGTAGATGAGAAAGTAGTAAGATGAGTGAATCGAGGATTGTAGAAGCAGAAGAAGAAGCCAACCACATCAAACTAAACTTCTGTTTTGGTGAATATTCGTTCAAGGGAACATGCAAGGAATCAGCAACATCTTCTCATGTATGCACATACTTCACACATTAACCATCCAGAGGTTAAAAGCATACAATCTATCTCCATAAGATAGAAGCGGACTTGAAGATAAGAAAGAAAGAAATGAAGGTGAGATAAATACACATTTCTTCCCCCTGATTGATGCTATCTATCGAATACTCCTTTCTTTCCCCTGTTGCATTCGATGACCATTGAAAAAATCATAATCTGAGTACGCTCGAATATTCGATAGAACAACCATGCGTGAAGTAGAATAAATTCGGTTAAGCATAAGAATAAATGCTGATTAAGAATCTATTCTCTTTCTCTGACTATTCAATTCCCCACATCGCTTTCTGTCGGGCTCGCTATAAATGACCACTGGAAGGAGAAAACTCAATATGACAAACCGATACTGAAGTAACATCCACCCAATAGTTGTGACTTAAGGCTGTTGCTATCAGGAAGAATCTCTTGAATTAATCTTCACATACGTGAAGCACTGAGCACTACACAAACTCCTTACAAGTGATAAGCTACATTGTGGATTAAAATGAAGAAAGAAACACAAAAAGTAACCAGATATTCAAGTCTTCATGACAATCCTTATATGCTTCGAACACAGTCTTACTTCGTTGGCAGAGTAGAAAGGCCAAAAGATGTAATTAAGTATACATTCCCTTGACATTTTACTTCCAATCTCGAATAAGTACAAAAAGTATCAACCCCCGTAGTTCATTTCTTCGCGATTAAATCTGGAGTCTAGCCTTTTTACATGTTTGTGAATCTTTGATAAGGATCATTTTAAGCAATAAGTGATGTACCAATGTAGAGATTAACCTTATACAACACATTCTTATGACCTCAAATTCCATCCTATAAAACTCGTCTAGTGTTTATGTTATTCGGCTTATAAAACTTGAACAATAAATTCCAGCCCAACCTATTATCCTAGCCCCATTTGAAATTCGATTAACAAGCCCAAAATCATAAAGTCATATAAACAAAGCAACCCTAGACATCAAAACCTAACACATTTCATTTTATCACACGCCTCTTTTTTTAACACAACCACAAAACTATAACCTACCTTATCATACCATCTAAAGACGTCCCATCTTTTATCTTACAAATCAACAGATCGAAATAGATTCATTCTATTCTACCATAAATGAATCAAATCTTCCATAACACAACCTTGCACCTCCAATCAAAACGATATTAATCAATCAATGAAGCAACTCCTTCTCTTTCAGCCACTATGAATCAAGAACAAACCCTTTGTCTTCTCATTATGCTTAAAGATCTTGTAACAACCAAGATCTCGGGTAGGTTGTTTTTCTTGATTTTGCATTTTGATCAACGAAACAAAAAATAAGAGAATAACAGAATTTGTTATAACTCCTTTTTTTCGGATAGTGAATGACAAGGTTAACTTGTCACAGATCGATGATGAATGTTATCCCGTGTTTTGATCTTTGAAAGGTCATGTCTTGTATGTAAACACAAATGGAGTAATTCTGAGATCCTGTGTTCTTTTTATTTGATTGGTTTCGAGGTAGATGTAGAGAAGATGATAGTAAATGTTGGCAGTGGTGAAGGTGATGGGTTAGGATAGATACATGGATTTGTTGTTTGGATTTGTAGTGGTTGCTGTAATTGAGATGAAGTTGTTGTTTGTAGACTCGATTTTCAAAGATATGTACACTCCTTCATTTGATTCTTGTTAAAAAACAATTTCGGAATTCATCATATTGTAGCAGTTAAAACTCAGATCTGTACACACTTTCTTTTCTTCTTCAATATTGATAAATCACAATTTCGGTATCGAGTTTAGTCCATTTAATTTCCAAAATTGATTTCCGTGTTTGACCAGATCTGCCGAGTTTGATCAGATGTAACAAACTTTGACCAAATCTAACAAACTTTGACCAATCAACTGTCGAGTTTGACTATCGAAAATGATCAAATCAATAATTAAATCTCATCTTATGATCGAATCTGACCGAGTTTGTTCTTAAGATAAAACCATAAGCATCCAACCTCAAACATATCAAATATAACAGAAATAAGTACAATAATCTGCTGAAAATGGTGTAAACTAATCAGAGTATGGACTAAAAAAGATCGAATATGCTGCTGGACTGAATTTGGACCAAAATAAGCTCAAATAAACTAGAATAAGCTGAACTGAATAAGCACTAAAACATCACGAATCTATCATGCAGCTCTGATACTACTTGATGTAAATGATAATTCATGATCTCTGGAGGTCGGGGATGATGGAATAGATGAAAGCCATTTTTGAGAGAGAAAAACTCACTTTATTTAATGGAATGATTAGTGAAAATTACAATTATCAGGTTCACCCCTCTAAGGAAGATTAGAGAGGGTATTTATAGCCTAAACACAAGCCATCTTTGGGCTAATTACATTTCTAGTCCTTGTGTTTAAGACTATATAGAAACTAATGTAATTTCTATATAGACACCATATTTTTAATCATAACACGTCACCAATAACATGTGACGTCGTCACAGCGACATCTTTCACGTGCTTGTAGATTTTCTCGTTCTGAACGCGTGAGCTATTGAATCGTCGAAATCCGAGTTCGTACGAAGGAGTTGTGCTCAAAACAATATCTGGTACTTTGCGCGCACGTTGAATGATCATCTTTATCTAGAATATTCTAGGGTTTCTTTAGGTCGGCTATGTTATGACGCCGTCCCTAAATCTCTGACGTCGTCTTGATCTTTGTTGTGACGGCGTCACATTGTATCTGTGATGCCGTCTCCAGCACTATTTTGAGAAATCTCTTGAGCAATGTTGGTGTTAGGTTTTGTTAGTTTGTCCGTTTTTCTCCAATTGAGCCCAAGTCACCTGGGCTTTCTTCAAATGCCTTTCCAAATGCTAAAACTTAAAAGGAACGATTATACGTACATATTTTGGCTTTAGGCATAAATGCACGATTTAGGGGGTTAAATGACTCCGAAAAAGTATATAAAATGACACCTCATCAAATACCCCTACACTTGGGATTTGCTTATCCTCAAGCAAATGGGTTTTTCTACCTCGACAATAGCAATATCGGGGGCATTTAACTTACTCTTTAAAAGTGTTTTACAACACAACCTTCTAGACCTCGTAATTAAAATCACAGAAAGTATATACTAGCACCTCACATAAGTGTTTAGGATTCCCTCTTTCTCTCGGTTGTATAATAAATTATAACACAATGGGGAAACGGAAAATCAACACTCATTACCTGTCATAGCATATAAATTACCATAGGCTTGGTAAAGGATCAAACCTCCACCGCTGGGCGCAAGCATTATTCATTACTATCTAAGAGGTCTTTTTAAAGGGTTGTAGGGTGTAGGTGTAAGATAACATATAATGGAAACGAAAACGGATGGGATACATTTGGGTGGCTTTGGGTGAATTTGGAGTGGAAGGGTTAGCTAATTATTCATACGAATATATGCTGGTTTGGTTGTTAAGCCAAGACTCGGACGAAGATATACAAACTCTACAAAACTCTACATCAATCTCTTTCTTTTTCTTTTCTATTTTTTTCTTTTTTTTTTGAATAACACAATACATCACAACATGAGGTTTATAACACGTACCCCTACACTTGAGCTTTTTACATACTTAATTATTTACAATCTAACTAATGACCCGATTTGAGGTGGATCAAAATAACATAGAGATCATTTAACAAACATATGGGGGTATTGACTTAACTTTTCTTCCACATTCTTCCACAAAATAAATACTACCATGAATCCCAATCGTCCAAAACTGTATTTACAAGGATAAGGACTTAGCAACCGTGTACTCAAATAATTAACTTGGGTTAAACATAATAATATACTAAAAGTGAGTACATACAAGGTTGGCTAAAGCAATTTAGGCGTAACAATTTGTTTATGGGTGACAATGCTCTTCATTAATAGTCTGGCTTAACCAAAAAATTACAAGAACCGTGAAAAAGGATAGGCTCGGAGGGTTGTACTAGGGGTATCCTGCGCTAAAAATGAGTGCATGGCAAGGGTGTGGGATAGTTACATGATCGGTGTGACCATAATAACAATTACAGGTTTTAAGCAAATCCTAATACTTACTATGCGGTCTCGGGATACCTCACAAAAACAAAGTTCTAGAATTTAATATACTATCGGTACACTCATATAAATTTAATACCGATACTCAATGCATCCAAATAAGGTGACATAAGACACACGTGCACATCCGTAACGATGAATTAGACACATATGACTACTCACTCCTTAACTCGAGAAAGCTAAAGGTATAAACTATCTTGGGTATCAATAATAGATACCCGAATTCCTAAAGATCTAAAGGCGAACCTCACATTTTTGGGGTGGAATTCTGAGGATTTTTGTGCTAGTCATATAAATTCCTATCCATGAGATGCTATTAATACTCGGTTTTCATCGGTATGTGTCATAAAAAAATTTAATTTTGGTTAAAATCACCTCTTATGCTATGTTTTGATATATTACCCATCATTTTAAGGACAAAGCAAATGGCAAATGAAAGAATAGTTTCTAAGGCTTATTTTCCCCCTACACTTAAGTTGAACATTGTCCCCAATGTTCTATAGAAGTACCCGTAAAAACGAATAAAGGGAAAAGAAAACAAGTAAAAGAAACTAGTACTCCCCTGGTTTGCTCAATAATGGAGAAGAAACATGCGATAACTGGTTAAATCGTCCTCCAAGAATCATCCAATGAAACTTCCTAAGAACTTCCAAGCTTCTTCTCATCAAATATAACCTGTAATCAAAGACAAAGACAACTACACCAAGCGTAAAATCCACGGGTGAATGATAAATACAACCTCATTAACTAAGTTTAGACTCTATGAAAGCAATAAAGATAGGATGAGAGTAATGTCATAATCATAGGTTTTTGCAGATTTACAAAAGAATTACATATTTTAGATGTTACACAAGTTATATTTTCAAAAATACTTAAAAATTTTGAATTTTCTAGTAGCTGGCCTCATGACGCCGTCAGGAATATCCTGACGTCGTCACAGAGGTCGAGCTGACGGCGTCGCGTACAATCTGTGACGCCGTCTCCACACTCTGTGAAAATTCACTTTTTGTTTTTGATGAAAAATTTCCTGTACCCAATCTTCTAAGTTATTTCCTGTACCAAATACTACATAAAAACTAAGATTTGACAATACAATCATATGATTTGAAACAAACACACAAGACACACATGACACATGACATTCCTAAACGCATTAATTTAAAATATTGGGTTGCCTCCCAAAAAGCGCTTATTTTTTTTGACTCACGAGCCTGACTCTATGCTTATTTGACGCGTAAAGGTGGGTCTCCCCTACACTTGAGGTTAAGTGTGGGTGATAGTAGCTATACACACCATTTTGATGGAAGTATGCCATGTGGGGTGAAGGTGGTGTATGAATGGTCAAGGGTTTTACTACCTTCATCCTAAAGCTACCCGAATCCTTTAGTTTGATGGGTGGATATGAAGTTGGAGAAAAATTATGACAAATAATCAGGGTTATGTCATCCTAATAGAGATTATGCTCTAATGATTTTTTATCCATTTTGGTTCCCATCATCTTTATCTTGACTTCATCTTCATCTTTGTACTCAAGCTTATTTTCCTTAAATGAATGAAGTATTGGCATTTTGAGGTCGGAATTTAGGTGTTGGTGAGGGTATCTATAGATAGTGGGTTTAGTATTAGAAATCATCGAGACCATATTCACCATGCTAGGCTTGAGTATTTCAGGGGTTACGGTAGGGGTGTGAGTAGGGAATTTAGTGATCTTTTCGATTTTTATGGAATGAGCTCGTTTTGCCTCTATTTTGACCTTCAGGGTTGCTATTAAACTATCCGCGAGACACATAAATGTGTCTTTTGTTTTTCTCATATCTTCCTCTAATTGCCTAATTTGATCCTCTTGATCATCAATTAATTTCAGTATTCGTGCCTCTAATTCCTCCTGATAAGGCCTTTTGGGAAACGTGAATCCTACCTCATACTCCAATAGCACTTCATTCCTCATTAAAGATTCTACTCGACACTCCATACTTTCTAACTCCTGTTCTAAAGTGGCATCTATGTAGTCGGGACTTCCTTTTTTGGAAAAGGTTGGGTCGTTCCACTCTTCTTCTTCGTATTGGGCTAAATCCTTGATGGTTTTCCATGCTTCTTCCGGCCTTAATTTTCTAAGTCTCCCGCCTGCTGCATAGTCAATGGCCATCTGGGTGGTGTAGTCGACATGATCATAAAAGATTTGAACTTGAAGCCATAGATCAAGACCATGGTGAGGGACTTTTCAGAGTAAGTCCTTGAAACGAGTCCACGCATCGCAGAGGGATTCATCTTGATGTTGTTGGAACATCAAGATATCTTTTCGAAGTTTAGCAGTTCTTCCTGGTGGAAAAAACTATGCGAGGAAACGAGTGGTGAGATCATCCCAAGTCGAGATGGATCCCGCGGGTAGACGATCAAGCCATTTGATAGCTTGGTCACGAAGAGAAAAGCAGAATAGACGCAAACGAGTGGTATTTCTTGTAGCACCATTAAGGTCAATGGAATCTACAATTCTGAGAAAGTCCTTAAGATGTTGGATTGGGTCTTCGGACATAAGTCCTTGGAATGCACATCCATTTTGCACCAACCGGATGGTGTCGGATCGCAAGGGGGACACCTTGGCTCCTTCGAGAAGCTCAATGGCGTTTTGGTAGCCCTTGTGACTAGGTCGGGAGTAATCTCCTAAGGTACATGGTCGCTTTGAATTTTTGTCTCCTATGATGGTCAACGAAAGAGTAGGTTTGGTTACGAACAAAAGGAACAAAGAAGAGATAGACTAAAAGAAAGCTAATTGACAAGAAATTAAATCTCACTTGATAGGAATCTTGTGGGTAGTCCTAAGCTAGATTGAATCTGAAACCTACGCTATTCCTCGACAGCGGCGCCAAAAACTTGATGCGGTAGTCGTAGGACTTCTACACGAAGTTTTACAACTCCCTAGGCAGTGTACCTAACCGTTGTAGTGTAGTATAGGCAAGGCTCGGGGATTGTTATCGTTCTCTAGTGGAATAGAGCTGTGAAGGCTGGATCGAATGTTCAGTAAGGTCTAAGGGTTAAAGGAATATTCTTTTTATGTTTTTATATTTAATGAAAGCAAGTAAATTATGGTTTTAGAGAGGTTTTGTTTTTAAGCTAATTAATTACTAATAAACTAAATAACTATTATACAATGAAGCGTACTCACCTAGGATGCACTACTCCTTGCTAGCTATCCAATTCTACCTATTGCTTTGTCAGACTTGTGATGCGATGTGTAAGTATTTACTAGGTCATGAACGAATTACACAAACCCGCCGTCTATGTAATATTCCGTTCGGGCAACATACAAGTAAGGTAGTATGAAGATTATTACAAGACCCCTAAGAGTACATTACATGCATTTCGAAATATCTTAAGAGAGGAATAACCATATAAGGCGGTAAGGTAGTATGAAGACTATTACCATGGTTTTTCTTTTACACACTCGCGTTTCCCTAGACATGTCAACAACGATACAGAAAAAGTTGGTTTTCTAGAGCCTAACGCGCACATCCATCAACAAGAAGCAATAGGAAAAATTGATTTACACTACTTGTAATCAATTAGATTAATTGAAGCTATCACTAACACAACAAGATCTAATCATTTTAATGAAATGGTTCCCTTACATTCCCAAATATACTCTAGATGTATATCAGCCAAGCATACCTCACATCAAGTGGAATCTTAATCAGCCAAAAGGATTGAAGACACTGAATTAAGATAGATATGATAATGAAACCATTACAAGATGTTTATAGACCGAATTAAGTCTTCTAAGTTGCTGTAAAAACAACTACCCAAACCCTAGAATCAGACTTAGAGTTGGGGGCTTTATAAAAACGAAGTTATGAGGTTGTATTTATAGGCGAAAACTTATAACAGACCTTCACGATGGCAGTCACAATAACATGTGATGCCTTCAACCATCGAGATGTATGCATGTAGTTGTATATTTTTATCGTTCTGACAGCTGGTGGGAATCTTAAATCATCATAATATATGTGTCTCGTATGATAGGACGATTTTCGATCTATATAAAATATGTGGTACTTCCACAGCCGCGCGATTAAATGGTTTTCTTAATCTCGTGACACCGATTCTTCTAGAGCCTCCTTTAGGCATGTATCCATGTTATTTTTTAATTTCTATTATGGATTGCCGTCTCCTAATGTACATAAAAAATTAAAAAACGATGGAAAATGTTGGATGACGATCTGCATGTCTTTGTAAATTCACTGTGAAGTTGCAAGAAAGAATGCGCTGTTAGTCTCTCCTGATGTTTCTTGTGCCCAACCTCACAGTTAAAGTAACACATAGTCGCGCAATCTGTATAGTGATGCAAGACGTCGAAGAGCGTGTCGATCAGTTGCTGAGTGCAAACATGTTAGATTGCTAGCTATTAGCATCGCATAGAATGTAGCAAAACGAGTAATTTCATAGATATTACACTTAAGTTTATAAACAATTAAAAATGGTTGCATTTATAGTAGCACCACTTATTGTCTACGACACAATACAACAACCAGGATCTACATATTTTAGTTGTCTACAGACCATAACATCCAGGATCATAAAACACAGTTCAACATACATATTTCTACTTATAGTATCAGATAAATAACATTACTGATATTATCATACATGGAATAAGGGCATTTCTAATGCATGTTTACTCATTCTACCAACTTCTTAAACTGTCTCATCCAGGTGAAACGCAGATCTTTGGCACTTAAATACATGTTGTACCCTAATCTCCTCCATTTCCCAGTCTCTTAATGGGCTTTCTTATGTTATGCTGCGGTCTTGTTAATCATGTTAAAGTACCATTGTGTACTGATCTCTAATTGACACGAGCAATGCTTTCTTATATGGGTCCAGCACATGATTCGATAGGTTTAACTGGATACGGTTCTGAATTATAATGCAACAAGACCATTCCCAATTTATTTCGTTTATAATTGTTAGGTAAATTGTACACTTATGTATATATTAATTTTTTTGATATTGTTAGTTACTTGCACGGTACACGTGTATGTTAATACACCAGAGCATTTAGAATATTGTATATCAAACATCTCTTTGTTGTATGTGACAGTGCTTTCCCAGCGGCAAAAGTGTTCTGCTCATTTTGTCGGCAATTACATTCTTCACATTAAACACTTATTTGTTGTATTCTTTGTTATAATTTACATATAATTTATCTTTGTAATTAACTAAATAGTAAAAGTAACTCTCACGTTAGTATCGTCATCGTATAACATGCTATGGGAAGTGCATGCGATGGCACCTTTATCAATGGTCAGTAAACACTATTGAAGTCTCGCATAATGTAGCCATTGGTGGGGAAATAAATGCACTACTGTAGTCTGTTGTATCCCATGTTTGGAAAAACCATACTGACATATTCCGTTCGGGCAACATACAAGTAAGGTAGTATGAAGATTATTACAAGACCCCTAAGAGTACATTACATGCATTTGAAATATCTTAAGAGGGATTAACCATATAAGGGGTAAGGTAGTATGAAGACTATTACCCATGGTATCCTTTCTACACACTCGCGTTTCCCTAGACATGTCAACAACGATACAGAAAAAAGTTGGTTTTCTAGAGCCTAACGCGCACATTCATCAACAAGAAGCAATAGGAAAAAAGAATTACAAATTGTAATCAATTAGATTCATTGAATCTATCACAAACAACAAGATCTAATCAATTAATGAAAAGGTTCATACATTCCCAAATAAACACTAGATGAATTAGCCAAGCATACTCAAACAAGAGGAATCATAATCAGCAAAAGGAATTGAAGACATGAATTAAGATAGATATGATAATGAAACCATTACAAGATGTTTATAGACCGAATTAAGTCTTCTAAGTTGCTGTAAAAACAACTACCCAAACCCTAGAATCAGACTTAGAGTTGGGGGCTTTATAAAAACGAAGTTATGAGGTTGTATTTATAGGCGAAACCTAAACCGACCTTCACGATGGCGTCACCAATAACATGTGATGCCGTCACCATGAGATGTTGCATGTAGTTGTATATTTTCTCGTTCTGAACGCGTGGGCTCTTAAATCATCAACATCCGAGTTCGTATGAAGGCGTTATGATCAAAAAAATATGTGGTACTTCACGCGCGCGTTAAATGGTATTCTTAATCTCGTGACACCGAATCTTCTAGAGCTCCTTTAGGCTGTCCATGTTCTGATGGCGTCACCAATGTACTGATGTCGTCACTTCGTAAATCATGATGGCGTCGCTTTATGCTTGCGACGCCGTCTCCACGCTCTGTAAGCATAATCTTGAAGAGATTTTAGTGTAGGTCTGTAGTCTTGTCCGTTTCTTCTCCAAATGCGCCCAAGTTACGTATATTTCCTCCAAATGCCTTCTAAATGCTAAATACCTAAAAATGAATGATTAAGTACATATTTTAGGCATAAATGCATGATTTAGGAGGTTAAATGACCCCGAAAAGATGTATAAAATGACACCTCATCACAAGAATTATGGAAAAACAAATTCAAGGTTTACATTAACCGTAGTAGGTATAATGTTCGTCATGAGAGAGTGCAAACTGACCCAAACAGTGTTGAAAGGCCAAACAGGTTGTTTGAGGAAAATTGGGATAAACTGGTTGTTGATTTACGAATAGCGGAATGTCATGTAGTGGTTTTTACAAACATGGGATACAACAGACTACAGTTGGCATTATTTCACAACAATGGCACATGTATGCGTGATTCAATAGTGTTTCTGACAATGTTAAGGCTTCCAGCTCGTACAATAGCAAGTTATACGATTGACGATACGTACGTGATGATAATACATTTACAATATAAATTACAAATAAATTATATGTAAATTATAGAATGAATACAACATTTAAGTGTTTTGTGAAAATGTAATTGCAGACAAAAGAGCAGAACACTTTTGCAGCTGGAAAGGCCACGTTGGTCACTACAACAAAGATGATGTTTTATACATTATTCTAAATGCTCTGGTGTATGACAATCACGGACTGCTAAGTAACTTACAATAGCTAAATATGTTATGGATACGTTAGTGTACATTTTCATAACATTATAACGATATTAAATTGGGAATGGTTGTTGGCATTATATTCAGACAGTGCCAGTTGAATACTATGAGAATCATGGGCTGGACAAATATAAGAAAGCATTGCTCGTTCATGATGATGTCAGGTACACAATGGGACTTAACTTGATACAAGACCGCAGCAAACCAGTAAGGAAGAGCCACATTAAGATGACTGGGAACTGGAGGGTGTTTGGTACAACATGTGATTTTAAAGTGCCTAAGATGCTGCGTTTCAAGCTGGTTGAGACAGTTTAAGAAGTTGTAGAAGGTGTAAACATGGAAATGCCCTTATTCCATGTATGTTAATTCAGTAATGTTTTTATCTGATACTTTATGTAGAAATATGGTATGGTTGAACTGTGTTTTATGATCCTGGATGTTATGGTCTTAGACAACTAAGTATGTGTATGATCCTGGTTGTTATTGTCGTAGACAATTAAGTGGTGCTACTATAAATGCATCCATTTTTAATGGTTTATAAACTTAAGTGTATTATCTATGAAAACTTGTTTTGTTACATTAAGTAGATGCGTGTACAATCAATTTTGCATGTCACAAGTCTAATCTAAGTTTCATCTATAAAAGTTGACTTGTGTTTTTACCTTTTGCACATTTGTAGTCTAAAGATGTTTTCTTAACTTCACGTATTTTATGAAACATAATCGTCATCCCTATTTCCCCCCAATATTTACTCAATATTTAATGGTATGAAAAGTGTTTGGTGAAAGAAAAGTGGAAATTTAAATTTTAAGTCATGACAAGTCCATTACACATATAACAATATCAAAAACAATATGTCATTCAAAAACCAAAAAAATATTATTTTTTTGAATAACCACACAACATCATCTAACAGTTCAAGTACACATAAACTAGATCATTTGTGATAATGTTTCTTCGTATGAAATTTTATTTCCACTTGCACCATCGATATGTTCTGCAATGGTGTCCTTTTAGAATACCTTAACAAAATTTCTAATTGTAATGTTAAGATAATAATTTGATGATTTAGGACAAAACACATATACATTATGAAGTATTAAAGTAGATCCAACTTTTATAGCCTTTAAATAACCATCATCTAACAACACTTTGTGATGAATTGTACCAGACATTGTGCCTAAAGGATCTTTGAGTGTTACATTCATATCGCCGATCACATTTGGCGTACAAGAAGTGATTACTGCAACAACTTTCTCAAGTTTCCCATTTTCGAGGTAGCTCTTGATATTGCCAAAACACCCACCCCAGATCTCCCTAACATCATTGATAAACTCAAGTGTTGTAACCCACAACCCACTTTTAAAATCATCATCCTCGCTCACATCATCAATTAGTTTCCTAATATACTTTTATGAGGGAGCATCGTTAAAATTTTGTAGTTTATAGATCTTGTCCGTTTGAAAAATACCAACAGGACCTGGAATTATCCTAATCGACTTTTTATCAACATAATCCATTTCTAAAGTTTGTGAAAAACATATGTTTCAGATGATGGGGGTTGTGTTACTACTATTAGAAAGATGGAGAGGGGCTGAAAGTTGGAGATCAGAGTCGTCTATATCATGCAAATGTTCCCATTCACGGTTTTGTGGTGAATCATTTGTAGGTGATTTCAAGCGTCAAAGTTTTCTAATACAATAAACAAGTTTGTGAGCATTTAAAAAAAGTTACTTGATGCATTTAACTTATAGATAAAATGTCATTAAGGTAGAGCAGGTGGTGTGAAGATGTAATTAATAAGTTCTTCGTGTAAATATTAAATATGTGTTAGTGTGCTCTACCGACAGGTGCTCTACCATAGTAAACATTTTAAAGACTAACATATTTTATGATAAGAGCAACATAATTTTTATTTTACTATGACATTTACAATGCTAATCAATTAGGGCCCGTTTGGTACTTGGGATTTAGTATATATGATTTGAGCTCATGCCTAAAACATGTTGTTTTGTAAAATCACTTTAATAAATGTAAGAATCCTAAACACTTAATAAAAACTAAATGTTACGCAACAAAATTTAAATGTAACAATCCTAAACATGTAGTTAAGCAATACGTCATGATAACAAATAGACTAAACAAGAAAACAAGTGATAAAATGATACAACAATTCAAACATAATACATAATTCAAACATAATACATAAAACAAGTGGATGATTTCTTTTGTTAGGACACAACACACGCTGGATAAATTAATGAAGATTAGAGACTGAGGAGCCTCTAACAGCCGGGTCACCATCACTCGTAGTTGAAATGAGTCCATCCTTTAAAGATAAATCATTACCCACATCCTCAAAGTTATCCAAAAGCACATTACTTTTGCCATGAATAACTGAAGTTCTTTGCCTAACATGAGGTGATCTGAGATAAGATGGAGATTGAGCTTCTTCTTGCTCCTATGCAATAAGCTCTTCCAACGACATAGACTCAACACCCTTCTTTTTCTTTTCATGACTTCTATATATCGAGGTAACCTCCTCATCAAACTCAACAACACACATGTTTTTTGAATAGTAACCAACTAGGGAAGCTTGAGGAATATGGCTAAAAACATACATGTTTTTAAAATAGTAACCAGCTAGGGGAGCTTGAGGAATATGGCCAATATACACCTCAAGAGTCCTATGCAAGTTAGCCATCTCAAATATTTTTTCCACGTCCCTATCACTTTCAACAATAGTCAAACCTTGTTCAAGACTACATTTGGGTATACAATAAAACCAAGCCCATATATCCTATTTTAATTTATCTACCAAAAGGTCATTTATTTGTTTATACGACAACCTTTTTGACCTTGATAACCTCAAATCTAGAATTTGGCCACCAACATACCTTAAGGGATAGAAGTAGAAACAACTCTGAAAGAAAACTTCAAACACTCGTTCATCACTTCTATATGACAACCTGTGTAAAAATCGAAAGAATTTCGAAAATAT
Source organism: Tanacetum coccineum (assembly GCA_026074375.1). Lineage (NCBI taxonomy): Eukaryota > Viridiplantae > Streptophyta > Magnoliopsida > Asterales > Asteraceae > Tanacetum > Tanacetum coccineum. Next base: position 2,108 of record BQNB010006372.1, on the reverse strand, counting down.
AATTTTATTAAAGAAACGATAAATCTGTAAAAGTGAACAAAAATACTAAAGAACATATACAAACTCATCAAACACTAGATGACCATTTGTAGTTAAATCTGTGTCTTGAGATGTCATTCTATGTAAAAACCAAAAATACCAACTAAAACAAACTTTAGGAGTTTAGGGTTAATAAAGCGATACGAAAGTGATAGTTTAAGGAGTATTAAATACACAAAAGATAGTACGAGGTAGAGCACATATTAAATACTGGTAGAGCACCCGTCAGTAGAGCAACCGTCGATAGAGCACCTGTGGTGTAAATTTTATAAATGAAAATGTCATTAATGTACAATAGATGGGAAAAATGGTAGTTGGGATAAATTAATAAATAAGTGTTTGGTGTAAATTTTAATAGATGTAACAAATATGTGTCAGTGTGCTCTATCGACGGGTGCTCTATTAACGGGTGCTCTACCGACGACTGTTGTACCAGTAATTAATATGTATTAGATATATGCATCATTAATTTGTGTTTCTTTTAAGGTGGCATAAGTATTTGATAGTTGAATTACTTTGTGTTTCATTTAAGGTGACATAAATATGTATTAGTTGAAGTTTTAGCCATATATATTTACAAGATGGTAAACACAAGTTATAACCCTAAAAAATTAAATACACAATTAAAAAAATGAGTGGCTCAGATAATAAATTTAGTGTATACTTGGTTTGTGAATACGTGGTTTATGGAGTTGTACTGAAAAAAATATAACGTACGCTGAGCTAGTTGGATACGTGAGAAAAAAGTTCAATATCAACCATACATTTGATATGTCTTTTTCTTACGAAATGGGTTCAAATTTTGTCCGCATAGATGATGATAACGATGTAGAAGTTTTTGGTCAGGAAGTTTCTAATTCAAAATCTACTATATCTCACAATCTATTTGTTCAAAAGATAAAACTTTCTTCTTCAAATACTTTAGATTTCGATCTTAACATTGAATATCCTAGTGATTTTATGTAACAACCAACAATTTCAGGTCATTTTACGTAAATAAACTCTAACTATTTACTTCAAACTTTTACGCATTTACTTTTAATTTTAACCGTTAAGTTAAATCGCGTAAACTAAAAAACAACAATTAACGTAAACCGACATCAAACAAATAAAAGTTTACGTCAAGCAAGTGTTATATAATTATAACGAAGATAATTTATAACTTTTCGTATTTTATTTTTATACATTACGTAAAACGCTTACGTTTCGCGTTATGAGCTTTCATGCATGCATGTAAACTATATCACCTTTCTACACTTAATCAAATACCCACAATTATACCCAATACTTAAAAATTATATAATTCTTACCCATATACACAACCATGGCCGGTTAGATATATAAATACAAAATCCATACCAAGTTTTACTTAGATAAAAACCATGTGCTAGTATTTCAAAGTTACATACAAGTCATAGCAACTATCTTACACAAGACCACTCCCCCCATGCAAATCATTTACAAGACCACTCCCCTTCCCTAATTATCATGGATTTGATGTTAATTGGTTCCCGAGATATTTTTACTATAAAAGAAACCTTGCAACAAGTCTTTCTCACTTCTCTTCTCTCATTTACAAATATAAAAAACACTCTCTTTTTCCCTTTAGGAGCTCACGACTCAAAAATAAACCATAGAAATTTTTATAGTTTTCATTTTTATGATATTACAAGTATACAAGTGTGATCAAGGGTATTATCTAAGGTGTAATAAGTTGATTTGCAAGTTAGGGTTTCCATTTTAAGCAAGGGTTTTTCAAGATCTAAGTTAGGGTTTCATAAATCAAGATTTGGGTTTTTGATAAGGTTTTTTTGATTAAAATCAAAGACTAGGGTTTCTTTTGATCATAAGCTTTGTAAGCATTCTACATTACCCTTTTGATTTTTCATACACTTTGATTATATTCTTACATATTTCTATACTTACTTAATGTATTTATATACATAAACATCAAGATTACTAAGTTATATCACCAACTAGTAAAGTTTTATAAACATTTACAAAGAAATCAAGAACACTACTTACTTGTATGATTATTAAGTATGTTAACAAGTTTATTATTCATAAAC
>BQNB010006371.1:81851-92561 GCA_026074375.1 Tanacetum coccineum | reverse complement strand
TTAGGACTTGATCTTACTTATGCTCCGTCAACAATAACATCTCAAAAACTAATTGAACGTGATTTGGATATTCTATTTGAAGCAATGTATGATGATTATATTGGTGGTCATCCGTCAGCTGCTCTAAGAACCGCTTATACTGCTCCTGCAAATCAGAATCTTCAGACTCGAAATGCATCCACAACGGTTGAAGAATATGCACCGACTCTAACAAATTCATCCTTGTCACACCTCGAGAATGGCGGAAACTCGAGAATGCAGCATAATGATAAATCATAACACAAGATACAAAATAGAGAAAACTACATTGCATAAACTCCAAGTGCTATGAAGACCATCAACCTTGAACAAACTCAAGTGATGTCTCAAATCGCAACTAAAATCCCCAATCTCTTACAATTATTCAAATGCCCTCACAGGGGACCATACTTCAAACTTATACCAAAACATCCAAAAACTAGAATCAAAACAACAAGCAAGCAAGACTTCAAAAAAAATTCTACTCGGGATACTTCTAAGTCTGCTATCACAATCACCAAACTATTCTTCTTTCACTTCACCTGAAAATGATACTCGAAAACGTCAACAATAATGTTGGTGAGCTCGTGGGTTTGACCTTAACCCCAAAAGCTTTGCCAATATTTCAACAGTGGACAATAGTGTCATATGACAGTGAATATATGCTAACAATCCAAGACATACCATTCCCGCTAGTCTATCACAATATGTCACTTACGCACCTAAAGGGCCTACTAGCTGGAGCACTAATATTAAGGCAGGACCATAACCCTTGCATGCCAAACACAGTACATGCAAGTAAAATCACAATCCTTGCCATGCCAAACACAATACATGCAAGTAAAATCACATCCCTTACCATGTCAAACACAGTACATGCAAGTAAATTCACATTACATATATTTACATAGCAGTCATAAGCGCATACATATTTGTTCCAAAAAACAAAACACATTTAGCACAGATCAATTTCAACACATTTTAAAACACATTTGAGTATCTTATTTCCCCCAACGGAAAACAGTAAAAAGTGGGGTACGAGAACTCACCTAAGAAGTTTTTAGCAACCAATCTCAATCACCAAGCATATTGAATGAGCCTCAACACGGCTAGTTGCCAGTTTATTGTCCCAATCTTAAATCATCCATTACCAAAACAATTCTTCATGTTTGATGCATAGAGTTTATAGCGTTGTACAATTTCCCAAAATGATTTAGTGTGTGTGGTTGCCGAATATTCTCCCATAATCATATAATTCATACTCGATAATACTACTTATACTATTTAGGAGAAAATAGATATGTTATTATAGAATAAAATACTTACATTGATAATTATAAATATATCTCGACTAGTCATTCGTATCCTCTTCTGTCCACTTCGCAAAATAAAATCATAATTAGGTTGAAATGAAACGTTTGCTCATAATAAACACATTAGAGAAGTTTCGAGAAAAAATTATATTTTTTCATCTTTTAGTAAATTTATTAAATAAATAAAATAATTAAATAATATTTTATTATTTAAAAATCAAAAATCTTGTTTTTAGGAAAATTTCTAAGTATAAACTTTTTACAAAATTTCGACATGACCCGTACGCTTAAACAACGTTTCCAAGGTTTCAAACCTTATTTTCAACACTTTTCGACAAAATTCCAAAATTTCAATCTTTAACGTTTACTAAAATGTTTTTCCAAAAATACCGTTCAATATTACTTCGTAAATACATTTCCACTTTCAAAATTCTGACAAAACTCTCACAACGACTAAATATCGCTTAGGCCCAACAAGGGCCCATTAAGATATTTATAAGTCCAAAATACGATCCAAGTCCAAAACTAAGGTCCATTTGCATATATAAGTATATACTTATATATAGAAAATAATCCAGACCACAATAAACCCTTCCATTAAGCCGCGGCTTAAATAGACTTATTGGGTCGTGAGTCCAATAACTCAAAAATACGTATATTAAGCTTGAAAACAAGCTAATAAGCTACGTATCGCACTTGGTTACTACCATAAGCCTCAAAAATAGTCCACAACATACTTCATTACACAAAAATAATCAAAATCACTTTCCTAATGATTTTGAGGAATTTTCGTAGCTTATAAGCCTAAAATAAGCCAAGAAATAGCTTAAAAATAAGCCCGAATAAGTTATACAAGCTACTATCAAAAATAAGCTATCTAGCAACATATATTATTCAACCATCACGACCACAACATCAAAACTACAAAATCCCTCTTTTTTCCTTTTTATATTACACGAACCAAACACCCCTTTTTCTTTCGTTTCGTTTCCAAAAATCGATTTTCACAACGATCAACTTGTACAACTAACATCTATGCATCAAAATAAACCCAAAAGGACAAATGAAATTTAAATTTGAAAACTTACAAGAAAATCTTCAAAAATGTATTTTTCGACACGAACCGGCAGCCCAAACGTTGTTTAAATGAATACCTAAACACTCGTATCAACCCGGAATATCACGTTCTCGATCAAAGTTGGAAAATTTATGGTATCTTGTTGTTGTTGGTGGCGGACGAACTCAAGAGCACACATAAAGTGTGTGTTTTATTTTTTTGAAATGAAATGGAATGGATAAAAATGAGCTAGTAGAAGGAATATATTGGTACACACTTTAGACAACCATGCTAAAAACTAGCCTTCTTGTTCCCTCTTGACCATTTGACCGGCCATGGGATCCTAGGGGTCTCGGGTCTTTCTTTTCGTGTCGGGATCACTTAAATACTAGTAAAACTCAACCGTAAAATTTACCCCAAAGTTAATTAGCATTTTTATTCACTTTAAAAATACTTTTCCATTAACCTAGAGTATTTACACGACATATTTTCACTTTACACCCTTCAAAACTCATTTGGACATTAACAGACGTGTCAGACTTGTTGTTCGGCATTTCTCAAAATTCACGGGCCGAACCACCCGGAATACAAACCACACAATAATACATTCCAAAAGGGATTATTAATCTCAATAAACCACAATTCATCACATATCTCATAAAATCATCACAGTCAACACGGCACAAAATCTAAATAAATTGACAAAAGTCAAATAGTCAAAGGACTTAAAGAAATATTCAGAACACAAAAAGGGAAAAGGTTACATTCTACCCCCCCCCCCCTTAAAGAATTTTGTCCCCGAAATTCAACTACTAACATCACTAAACAAATGCGGGTACTTCAATTTCATCTGATCTTCACGTTCCCACGTGAATTCAGGGCCACATTTTGAATTTCACCGAACCTTGACGATGGAAATCCTACTACGCTTCAACTTCTTAAACTCTCTTTCCAAAATTTCCACATGCTCTTCTACAAAATTCAACTTTTTAAGGTTTGACACGTGGAACGTGTCATGAACACCATTCAATTCCTCAGGCAAATCTAACCGATAGGCCACAGGGCCTACTTTCTTAACAATCTCAAACAGTCTAACAAACCTAGGTGCTAACTTCCCTTTCTTCCCAAAGCGTACCACACCTTTCTAAGCGACACTTTGAGCAACACATAGTCACCTACACTAAACTCTAGAGGCTTTCTCCTCTTATCGGCATAACTTTTCTGGCGATCACGCACAACCTTAAGTCTATCCTTAATCTGCGAGATCTTCTCATTAGTCTCTTGCACTAACTCAGGTCCTATCAACTGACCTTCTCCCACCTCAGCCCACATAATTGGCGAGTGACACTTTCTACCATACAATGCCTCAAACGGAGCACATCTCATACTAGAATGATAACTATTGTTATAAGAAAACTCAACCAACAGAAGATGAACATCCCAACTTCCCCCGAAGGCTAGGACGCACGCTCTAAGCATGTCTTCCAAAGTCTGAATAATACGCTCACTCTGACCATCGGTCTGAGGGTGATAAGTCGTACTCATATCTAAATGAGTCCCTAATGCCTTTTGCATTGACTGCCAAAACCTCGATGTGAAAATACTATCACGATCCGAAATAATCAAGATCGGCACACTAGTCTAGCAACTATCTCATTCAAATACAATCTAGCCAACCTTTCCATCTTATAATCCTCACGCATAGGTAGAAAATGAACAGACTTATCAGTCCATAATGACCCAGATTGTGTCATGCCCACTACTAGTCCTAGGCAACTTAGTCACAAAATCCATAGCTATCCCTTCCCATTTCCATACGGGAATCTCAGGTTGCTGGAGCAAGCCAGATGGCCTTTGATGCTCAGCCTTAACCTTCAAACAAGTCAAACACTTACTAACATACTCAGCTATATCCTTTTTCATTCCAGGCCACCAATACCTATCTCTCAAATCATAATACATCTTATCAGCTCCTGGGTGTACAAAGTACTTCGACTTATGAGCTTCATCCATTATCAGGGTTCTCACCTCACCCTTCAAAGGTACCCATATTCGATCCAGGTAGTACAAAGTTCCATCACTTCTCTATTCTATCATCTCATCCAAACCTTTCTGCAATCCTGCAAACTCATCCACAACCTCCTTCTGAGCCGCCAATATCATATCCTTGATACTCGACTGAAGGGTCATATTCATAGCTCTAACTCTCTTAGGCTTTACTCTTTCCTTCCTACTTAGGGCATCAGCCACCACATTCGCCTTACCAGGATGGTAGCAAATTTCACAGTCATAATCACTAAACAACTCTATCCAGCGACGCTGTCGCATATTCAACTCTTTCTGACTAAAGATATGCTGAAGACTCTTATGATCCGTATAGATGACACTCTTTGTCCTATACAGATAATGTCTCCAGATCTTAAGTGCAAACACGACCGCACCCAATTCCAAATCATGGGTAGTATAATTCTTCTCATGAATTTTTAACTGCCTAGACGTATAGGGTATCAATTTACCTCTTTGCATTAACACACAACCTAGTCCTATCTCGGACGCATACAGAGTCTTTTGGTCCATCGGGGAGAGCTAGAACAGGCGCATTACACAACTTATCCCTCAAGGTCTGAAATGCCAATTCCTGTTCCTCACCCTAATCGAAAGTCTTACACTTCTGAGTCAAGATAGTAAGAGATTTAGCTATCTTAGAGAAGTTCTCAATGAACCTACGGTAATACCCATCCAATCCTAAGAACGAACAAACCTCAGTCGGAGTTCTAGGAGCTTTCTAATTCTTAACAACTTCAATCTTACTAGGGTCCACATGAATTCCATTACCATTTATCACATGCCCAAGAAACTGCACTTCTCTTAGCCAGAATTCACACTTAGAAAACTTAGCATACAGTTTCTCTTTTTTGAGCAGTTCCAAGACTAACCTTAAATGTTCTACATGCTCCTCTTGAGTCTTAGAGTAGATTAAGATATCGTCTATAAACACTATCACAAACTTATCAAGATACGTCCTACAAACTTTATTCATCAAATCCATAAATATTGTTGGTGCATTAGTCAGACCAAAGGGCATTACAGTGAATTCAAAATGTCTATAACGAGTTCTAAACGCAGTCTTTGGTATGTCATCCTCGTGCACTCTCAGCTGATGGTATCAAGACCTAAGATCTATCTTCGAGAAAAACTGCGACCCTTGCAGTTGATCAAATAGATCATCAATTCTAGGAAGTGGATAACGATTCTTAACAGTCAACTTGTTCAATTCTCTATAATCAATGCACATCCTAAAAGAACCATCCTTTTTCCTAACAAACAATACCGACGCTCCCCAAGGCGACGAACTTAGTCGAATGAAACCTTTGTCTTGGAGTTCCTTGAGTTGTCCATACAACTCCTTCATTTCAAAAGGTGCCAAACGATAGGGAGACTTTGCTACCGGTGTTGCTCCAGGGATTAACTCAATCCGAAACTCAATTTCCCGAATAGGCGGTAATCCAGATAGATCATCCAGGAATACCTCAGGAAAATCTCTAACCACAACAATCTCTTCTTGTTTCTTATCACTAGCCTTAGAACTCATCAACAATCTTGCTTTCTCTTCCGGTCTCTCTCCTACTACTCCTAGCACCTTGCCATCCGGTAGTGGTATCCTCACTACCTTCTCATGGCAAATTATTTTAGCCTTATAATTAGACAACCAGTCCATACCTATAATTATATAAAAACTTCCATGCCTAAAAGGTATCAAATCGATGTCAAAGACATGACCCTCAATTTCTAGTTTACAACCCTTAATAACCTTATCAATCTCTACTAGCTGCCCGCTAGCTATCTTAATCTCGTAACTGAATCCTAAATCCTAGTCCTCTTATTATCAACCCTACCATTCTTATCCTTGCTAGTTTCCCCTATATTTCATCTTTTCTCAACTTTCTTAATTGATCCATTTCTCACAGCCTCATCGGTCAGTGCACCAGAAATCTGCATTGCCTTCTGCATAGTCTTTAGCTCCGTTGCTGCCACCATCCCACGGATTTGTGGAGCAAGGCCATACACATACCTTGTAATCATCCTACTCTTAAGAGTTACCAAGTGAGGAACTAACCTCACCAACTCATGAAACCTATCAGTATATGCAGCATGGCCAGCCCCGACCATGGCGTGATTCCACAAATCAGATTCTAACTTTTGCATCTCATGACTAGGACAAAACTCTTGTATCATCATAAAATTAAAATCATTCCATGACATACTAACAGCAACCTCCCGGCTTAGCGTGCGGATCTGAGAGTTCCACCACGTTAAACCCTTACCCACAAATGAACCAGTAGTGTATTTCACTTTTTGGTCAATACTACAACCACTCATATCATGCACAGACTTCATTTTATCAATCCAACGAGTAAGAACTACAACACTTCCCTTACCATCATATTCTTTAGGGTTACAAGCCAAGAACTCCTTATATGAACAACCTACTTGGCTTCCATTCACTATTACATTCCCAACGTTCTCCTAAATGTTTTCATTAACCACGTTACCTTTCTGATTTCCAACATTTCCTTGGTTACTAACCTGAACTAGCATGGCGGGTAAGAGGTTCTGCAATTGCTGGGCAATGATCGTCGAGAAGTCGGGTGTGCACCCTTATTGGCTCCCTCCACATTCCCATTGACTCCCTTTACACCCCCATTAGCTCCAAAACCCTTGTCATTTCCTTGACCATTTAATCCTCGACACACTCATCATTACCTTCCCTAGGTCTTCTACCCCTTCCACCTCTACCATCTCGGCTTAGCGTGCGAATCTGAGAGTTCCACCAGTTGAAATTCTCTTCTTGGAGTTTCCATTCTGAATTACCTTCCATACTTCATTGTCAATGTACTCAAGGTAATGCTCCATCTCCATAGCCCATATATCATACTCCTCCTTCTTCAGAATTGGGAGTTTGATATTTGAGATAGCAGTTGTTTGAGGAATCACTTGTTGTTGTTGTTTAGGTGCAGCACCAGTGTCTGATGCATCTTCATGGTTTGATTCTTCATCACTGAGATGTTGTGAGAACTCATCATTAGCAGGTTGAGACATTTTGTAAAGATCTGAAGTAGGGTGTTTGTCTGTGGTTCTTAGTGATTCTTCTTTCTCAGAGTCCCTCTAAAGGCTCTGATACCACTTGTAGGTCCTTGGTATAGGATCTGACTAGCCTTTGTAAGACGATAGATAACTTGGATAAATCCAAATCAACTATATGAGAGACACTGACTATGAATATCAAGTGTTAATGCGGAAACTTAACACAAGAATTAAGAAGAAACAATAATTCTAAATTGCTATTAAGCTCTAATGCTTCTATTGATATATTTCAATCACGTACATAACATTGTGCCTTAGGGTTCCTTTTATACACCAAGGAAACCCTAATGGGCTTACAATCGTGTCAAAGGATAATACATATCCTTTCCTAAGATATCTCCTAAGATATCTCTAAGATAACTATTACTATTCTGTTACATAAACAGACTTAACTATGAACAGACTTAACTAACTATGACCAGTACTAACTCTAGTACTGCTACTCTACCAGTACTAACTTAGTACTGCCAGACTTAACTTAGTACTGCCAGTATTAACTCAATACTACCAGAACTAACTATTACTATCAGACTTAACTGTTATACTTACCAGTATTAAGTCTGTTACAATCTATTTCCCAACAATCCTCCCCTAACTTGATCTTCACTTGTGAACTTCAAGTTCCTTCAATACATTCTTGATCTTTACTTTAAACACTTTAAGCTTCCTGAGGATGTTGTAAATAGAATTCTTTGAATTAGTCTTGATCTGCAACACTTCAAATCATCTCTTTTGATCTTTGCAGCAACTATTCTTCAAAGCTCTTCAGCAACCCTTTGTATCAGCAACATTTGACAATATGTACATCAAATCATAAAGTTTCAGTCTATTCTCATCACTTCCAGGTGTGTTAACTCCTGTGAGAGGTGAATCATTGAAAATTTTAAATGGATTTGATGTCTCTTTACCAGTTAGCCATTCACTCTGGAGTAGTCAGTCCTTTGGCCACCAGAAAGGTGCATGTCCATGGTTAACTGAAAACCATTTCAACTCTCAGTACATGAAACATTGGTGAGTTGAATACCATATGGTTTTTGGCAAACCATTACAGCCATAAACGGATTTGAGGCAATCTATGGAAGATACCATGAGCAAGTTTATAAGTGAATCAACAAAGAGACATGAAGAAAACTTAAATTTGATTAAAGAAATATGAGCTTCGACGGATGCTTCCATTAGAAACCAAAGAGTATCGATTAAGACTTTGGAGATTCAAATCAGGGAAATAAGCAAGGTACTACAGGAAAGAGGATTTGGAAGTCTACCTAGCTCTACTGAAGCGAACCCGAGAGATCAAGTCAAATTGATTTCGACTACTATTGAAGCTGATTCATACCCGATACGCCGTATTGGATCCAACCAATACGCTGTATCCACTAGACAGAAGCGTACACTCATGTACGAGACAATACAAACGACGATTATGTTTCCAAGTCGTTTGAATGGGTACTACTGTGAAGAAAAGAAGGGATCATATGGACCGCAATTCTCGGAAGCTCACTCTGAAGCTTCACATATCAATAATTCCATACCACGAAAGGAGAAAGAGCCATGAACCGCAATTCTCTATGAGCTAGGGTTTAACAAGATCACCATTGCTTTAATCCCTAAGATAGATTATAATCAGCAAATAAGGATGCTTTATGCGGATGCTTTAATTGTGACAGAATTAATGTGTCTAGGTCTTAGGATGAAGTCCCGCCTAAGTCTAAAAATGATATGCCACCTCGAGATAAGTAATCATTGCACTAAATAAACAAACCAACTTCTAATCGGATTAATGATGGCTAATACAGTTTTCTATCATAAGGCTTGACCGCTCTTTTATCTTCTGTTAATTTGCTTGCGTAGGTTAAAGTGTTTTGAATTGATTGTAGTCACCACCAAACCTGTGCCAGTCTTTCAGGCTGAAACCCTCCTTTTACCTGTTAGAATTAGGATTAGATCTAACATAGGATTAGCAAAGGTTTGACTTAGATTAGAATTAACTTAGATTAGATAACCAAAATATTAATAAATTGAGAGATTTAACCTCGCTTCAAGTGTTTGACACCCTACTTATCATGAATCTACCACCGACCGGGTACACTGCCCGTTAAAGTCTTATTTTTTGTTAAGTCGGCAAAATATAAATTTAAAACTTGAATCATAAAAATATACACCACACAGCGACATATCATGTTTTTGGTGCCGTTGCCGGGGAGTGAAATTTAATCTTGATTTTTATTTTATATTTTGGTTTTTAGATTAGATCTAACCCGTAGGAGTAGTATAAATTAGATTAGTATATATTCTTGTATATTATGTAAATTTTGTATATTTGTTAGTTTAATTGTTTGCTTGTATATTTGTGTGTTTAATTTAATTGTTTTCCTAATACACTGTTCTGATCGATAACTCGATACGGCGTATCCACTTCCATCGGATACGGCGTATCCAACTTTCTGTCGAATACAACATATTCATTCAACTGATTAATACGACGTATTCACTTCTATTGAATACGGCGTATCGATCATCTGAAACAAAATTAGAACCTAAGTTTTCACATTTGATTTTTGTGCTTAAATTTTTTCTATCTTTCTTCAGAGCAAATCCTGCTGATATTTTACCCTTTTTACAGGAAGTACTTATCAGAGCTAGTAGACTAAAGAAGATACCATAAGAAGTCATGGCAGAACTAATTTCAGAGGAATATCTAGTGAATGCTCAAAATGAATCGAATCTTTCGATCACCAGTAACAATATAAACATTGAACTCGGCGATGAGTTTTTGGTGGAATTACAAAAGAGTGTATACCACGGATGGATTGACGAAGACGTAGTGAACCACATTGCTAAGGTGCTTGAAATGATTGATTTAATCTACATTCCTGGTGTGGATTCCCATTAACTACGAATGAAAGTCTTTCCTCTCTCATTGGCTGATGACGTACGACAATGGTGGATAAACGAGAAGGAAGGAAAAATCACCATTTGGGAAGAACTTGTTGAGAAATTTTTCTGTAAATTTTATCCCGAATCATACGATGGAGAAGAAGAAATGTTGGACGAAGGAAATAACTCGGGGATTGATCCACTTGAGTTCATATCGCGAGTAAATTCATTATTTGATAAACATATGAAAATGGATGAAAGAACTAAAAAGGTATTATTCCATGCCTGGATAAATGAGAT